>CAUYPK010144632.1:0-38888 GCA_963574355.1 Loris lydekkerianus
CACCTACGGTGCATCTTAGAATGGGTACAGGCGAAACTTACTAAAGGCAGAATACAAATGGCTACATACAATAACCAAGAAAATGCCATAAAGGCTATGTTAAACAGTTTGATGAGAATATTTCAGATTGTACCCCTTGAATGCACTAATGTACACAGCTACGATTTTACAATAAAGAAAAAAAAGAAAGTGGAAATAGAGCAGTGCCTGTGGCTTAAACCATATACCAGAAATGGTGGGTTCAAACCTGCCTGGCCAAAAGCTATCAAAAAAGAAAAAAAAAGTGGAAATAGTCAACTGACAAATGCTGTAGAAAACTGAAAGAAGAACTGAAAAGTACGGTTCTCATTGGGGAGAACAATTCTAATGAAGTGGTGAGAGCAAAGGCCAGGACACAGAGGGTTGAAGGAGGAGTAAGAGATAAGAAAGAAAAAGGACAAATGGAAACATCATTAGTTAAAATCCTCCAAAACTTAAGATAGCAGAGATGAGATTCCTTGTGTATAGAAAGTAAACAGCCACTAAGAACTAAAGCTAGAGAAGTGGCAGGGTACAGTGGCTCATACCTGTAACCCTAGCACTCTGGGAGGCTGAGGTGGGTTGACTGATTGAACTCAGGAGTTTAAGACGAGCCTGAGCAAAACCTCGCCTCTACTAAAAACAGAAAAGCTAGCCAGGCATGGTGATAGACACCTGTAGTCCCAGCTACTTGGGTGCGTGACCCAGGAGGACTCTTGACCCTAAGAGTTTGAGGTTGCTATGAGCCATGATGATGCTATTGCATGCTACCCAGGGCAACAGAGTGAGATTCTTTTTTTTTTTTTTTTTTTTTTGCCAGGGCTGGGTTTGAACCCACCACCTCTGGTATATGGGGCCAGTACCCTACTCCTTGAGCCACAGGAGTTGCCCCCAGAGTGAGATTCTGTCTGTAAACAAACATACATTAAAAAAAAACAAAAAAAAAAAAAACCATATATATATTACACACACGCACGTGTGTGTGTGTGTGTGTGTGTGTGTGTGTGTGTATAGAAAGAGCCTATAATCCCAGCACTCTGGGAGGCTGAGGTGGGCAGATCACCTGAGCTCACAGGTTCAGGAGCTGGAGTGAGACCTCCTCTCTAAAAATAGCCGGGTATTATATAGCAGGTGCCTGCAGTCCCAGCTACTTGGGAGGCTGACACAAGAGAATCGCTTGAGCCCAAGAGTTTGAGGTTGCTCTGAGCTATAATGCCATGGCACTCTACCAGGGGGTAAAAAAGTAAGACTATGTCTTAAAAAAAAAGAAAGAAAGAAAAAAAATGAAAAGCAGCAAGTGATGAAGGAGGTCCTAAATAATCAGGAGGAAATAAATCTAGAACACAAAAAGGACTGACTTGAAATAAAAGTTGAGAACATAGAAGATTAAAGTTTTTTTAAGGGTAGATACGTTCATAAATTGGTGATGGGGGCAGGAAAAAAGGTATGTGACAGGATAGAAAAGTTAAGGCAGTTTGTGAAGAAACAAAGTTGGGGAGATGAGTTAAAAAATGGTTTGAAGACAAAGCAGTATCTTGATAAATGCATCAATGTACAAAGTTATGATTTAATAAAAAATAATTTTTAAAAATGGTTTGAAGAAAGTGTCAAACATCTGAAATCCCTGCATAGCAACAGGAAATGGATAGAAAAGCAATATTGAACGGACAGGTGGGGATGGATATCATAAATCTGTAGAAATGCAAGAATACACAGTTGCATGATTTTCTTCAGCAGTACTCAACTTCCAACATGTAAATTTGGATTTGGCAGGCAGGACTTAAGTAAGGAATAATGGTGCTGGTGTGAAAATCAGCAGAACATTTGACAACAAGGCACAGTCTAGCTAGAGAAGCAAATAAAGCCAGATAAAGTAAACAAAATGCAAAGGAATGGCAATCAGCTCATTCAATATTATTTTAAATAATGTCTGGGACATACAGAGCTAAGGAACAGAGTCCCATCTCCCACAGACCTAATACCTAAGAACCATCAAGCTGTTTTGGTGATTAAGATTTGTGATGTCTCAAAGGGAAATACAACAAACTCACCAGACAGTCACGCTGCAGGGTCTTACAAAGGGCATTGTACATGTCAGCATCCAAAAAAAGACCATCAGGGATGTCTTGTAAGAAGTCCAGGTCTTTAAAGGTGGGGAGAGGCTTGTCTCGCTCTTTTTGAGAAGCCCGTCTTTTGTAGGTTGAGCCCTTAAGGTCATACTTGATATGCATTTTGACTGAACGTGGTAAAAGATTATTCATCACCACAATTCGAATGTTCTTGCCACCTGCTTGCACACAGTACAGTCCATAGAATTTAGGCAACAAAGTCCGAGGATTCTGGTTAAGGTTCTGAAAGCACAAAAGTAAAAAGTTGTAAAAGAGCAAGTTAGCTGTTTTTCAGTGAAACACAAGGACAAGAGTTGTTATCCATCCTCCCTCTGTCTCCTACATGGGATTCAAACACAATCTCTCAGCCCATAAACCCACATCATATTTGTTTAAAATTTCCCAGTACATCTATTTCAATGATGAGAACATCACCAAGCTGAACCACAAACTCTCCAATATAGTAATCAGTTAGGATACCAAACATATGATGAATATATTCTTCAGAGACGCTTAACAGAAAAGCATACCCTTACTTAGCCTAGTATATTCTTGGAGGCATTATGGGAGGCAAGGAGAGTTCTCTAACTGGCTCAGTGCCTGTAGCTCAGCGGCTAGGGCGCCAGCCACATACACCGGAGCTGGAGGGTTCAAACCTGGCCTGGGCCTGCTACACAACAATGACAACTACAATGAAAAAAATAGCTGGACATTATGGTGGGCACTTATAGTCCCAGCACTTGGGAGGCTGAGGCAAGAGAATCGCTTAAGCCCAAGAGTCTGAGGTTGCTGTGAGCTATGACGCCACGGCATTCTACCAAGGGACACACAGTGAGACTGTCTAGAAAAAAAAAAAAAAAAGTTCCCTAACTTTTCTAGAACCTGCAGGAGCTATCAGAGTGAGACTATATAGAGTACTATCAAGAGAAGTAACTTACTTCCTTTCCCCAAACTAGGAATTGAACCAAAGAACAGAAAACAAAAACATCTTGAATCTTGCCTCTGGATAGGACAGTCTAAGCCAAATAACATTTAAACTAGAACAGATAAACAAAACCTATTTTAACTATGGAGAACCAAAACAGATGGGGTGAAAAGCACAAAAATGAACTACATTCTGAAGACAGAAGCACTGGCATTGTTCTCCCCTGCCAAGACAGCTCCCCAGCCTGGTCCAGGAGGGGCAGTGCATGTAGCCAGTACTCCTTTCTCCTGTACCATGTAGTATCCTGGAAGCAGCTTCTGCAGAAACTCCGCCTCTTTATGTTGGACTGTTTTAATGATGAATTCATCATCGCTGGATACATAGAAGAGGGAACCACTAGCTCCAGAGTTGCACAGTTCAATCAGTGGTTCACTGCAGAGGGAGTACTGGGGCAAAGAGAGAGAAGAGTAAAAGATCCAGATACACCATCACACATAAAAACCAACTACAGATACAATTCTGTTCTAAAGGAAAAACTAGAGTGAGGCTGTGGAGAGATAGGGCCTCCTTGTTTTGGAAATATCTCCCTGGCTGGCTTAGTGGCTTCTACCTATAAACCAAGCACATTGGGTGGTCAAGGCAGGTTAAGCCCAGAAGTTTGATACCAGCCTGGGCAACTCGGCAAATGCCCTGCCCTCTACAAAAAAAATAGAAAGAAAAATTGTAGATGTATCACTAGCTTGAGGCTCTTCTGCCAGCCCCACCTCTCTTGTCTGCCTGGAGTTTGGCCTATGGTATCCTAACTTGACCCACCACAGCTTGTCTCTCTCCCTTGATTGACCACAGAGAGGGGAGGGAAGATGTCGCTATCAGTTCCTCAGGCACATTTGGCTGAATCCTTTGTCTTGGTCCCACATCAGATTAGGATTCCTGTTATCCTTTTCACTTAAGGACCTATAAAAACCTGCCTGGACCCAAAAGACAGGCTTCTCGGCCCCATGCAGTAACCCTCTGCTGTGTGTGCTCAGATGGGAGGGTCATGGCATTGTTCCAGCCCTGAGTGTCCTTGGGACAAAGGCTGGGTCCCAGGAGACACACAACTCCCCCCAAAAACCCACACATCATGGGTTCCTGAGCCTTGCCTCTGAGCCTTGCCTCTGAGGCTTGCAGCCATACATTCACTTCTGCAAGACAAGCTTCCCAAATACAGATGAAAATAATTTGAAAGCACAGGTCCCATTAAAAACTCCAGTGAGAAAAGACAATTAAAAAAAAAAGAACCAGGGTGGCACCTGTGGCTCAAAGGAGTAGAGCGCCAGCCCCATATACCAGAGGTGGCGGGTTCAAACCCAGCCCCAGCCAAAAACTGGAAAAAAAAAAGACAAAAAACAAAAAAACGTTGTTCCAGATGAGAAGGAATCAGCAAAAGATCTCTGGATACATGAAAAGTCACAAGTGAAAGGACATCCTCAAAAGAAAACAATAACTCTATACCAAAGGAAACCAACCAAAACAAGAACACTGAAATGACTGATAAAGAATTTCAAGTATGGGTGGCACCTGTGGCTCAATGGGTAGGGCACTGGCCCCATATACTGAGAGTGGCGAGTTCAAACCTGGTTCTGGCCAAATTGTAACAAAAAAATAGCTGGGTGTTGTGGCGGGTGCCTGTAGTCCCAGGTACTTGGGAGGCTGAGGCAAGAGAATCACATAAGCACAGGAGTTTGAGGTTGCTGTGAGCAGAGACCGGAAATCACTCTACTCAGGGAGAGAAAGTCAGAGTCTGTCTCTACCAAAAAAAAAAAAAAAAAAAGAATTTCAAATATGAGGCAGTACCCATATCTAAGTGGTTAGGGCACCAGCTATATACACCAAGGCTGCTGGGTTCGAACCCAGCCCGGGCCAGCTAAACAATGATGACAACTGCAACAAGAAAAATAACTGGGCATTGTGGCAGGTGCCTGTAGTCCCAGCTACTTGGGAGGCTGAGGCAAGAGATTCTCTTAAGCTTAAGAGTTTGAGGTTGCTATGAGCCGCGACATCATAGCACTCTACTAAGGGCAACATAGTAAGATTCTGTCTCAAAAGAAAAAAAAGTATATTATGGCTAGGCGCCAGTAGCACAGTGGTTACAGTGCCGGCCACATACACTGAGGCTGGTGGGTTTGAATCCGGCCCAAGCCAGCTAAAACAACTATGACAATTGCAACAAAAAATAGTCGGGCATTGTGGCAGGCACCTGTGGTCCCAGCTACTTGGGAGGCTAAGGCAAGAGAAACACTTAAGCCCAAGATTTTGAGGTTGCTGTGAGCTGAGTTGCGACACCACAGCACTCTACCTAGGGCAACATAGTGAGACTCTGTCTCAAAAAAAAAAAAAAAAGAAAGAAAGAAAAAACAAAAGAAGAAATATAAGAGAAAACAGAAACCCAATAGCAAGAAACCATGGATGAAAAATTTACTAAAGAAATCAAATTGTTAAAAGAAAACCCCAGAGCTTCTGGAAATGAAAAATTTATTCAAGGAAATACAAACAATTCAATGAGAAGACATAACAATCCTAAATATTTATGTACCTAACACAAATAAGCCTATATTCATAAAGCAAATCCAACTTACTCTAAACAAAATAATGAACAGCAGCACTGTAATAGATGAGGACTTCAACACCTCACTGACAGAACAGGACAGATCCCACAGCAGAAAATAAGCAAAGAATAGACATAAATGGAATCTAAAATAAATGGGCCTGGGCGGCACCTGTGGCTCAGAGGGGTAGGGCGCCAGCCCCATATGCTGAAGGTGGTGGGTTCAAACCCAGCCCTGGCCAAAAACTGCAAAAAATAATAATAATAAAAATAAAATAAATGGGCCTAACAAATATTTATAGAATATTCTACCCTAAAGCCACTGAATAAAACATTTTCATCAGCTTATGAAACGTTTTCTAAGATCAGTCACATCCTAAGCCACAAAAGATGTCTCAACAAATTAAAAAAAATAGAAATTATACCATGTATCTTCTCAGACCACATTGAAACAAAATTAGAAATCACTTCCAACAGAAATGCTCATCACTACACAAAGTAATAGAAACTGGACAACCTACTGCTGAGTGATAGTGGGGCCAAGAAGGAAATTAAGATTGAAATAAAAAGATTCTAGGGCCAGGTGCAGTGGCTTATGCCTGTAATCCTAGCATTCTCATGGTGGTACCCATAGCTCAGTGGGTAGGGAGCCCACCATGTACACGGAGGTTGGCGGGTTTGAATTCAGCCCAGGCCAGCTAAAACAACAATGATAACTGCAACTAAATAAAAAAAAAAAAAAAAAAAAAAAATAGCCAGGTATTGTGGTGGGCACCTATAGTCCCAGCTACCTGGGAGGCCGAGGCAAGAGAATTGCTTAAGCCCAAGAGCTGTGACACCACGGCATTCTACCCAGGGTGACAGCTTGAGACTTTGTCTCTCAGGGAAAAAAAAAAAAAAAATCCTGGCACTCTCAGAGGCTTAGGCAGGTGGATCGCCTGAGCTCAGTAGTTTGAGACCAACCTGAAAAAGAGCAAGATCCTGTCTCTAAAAAGTAGCCAAGCATTGTGGTGGGAGCCTGTAGTCCCAGCTACTTGAGAGGCTGAGGCAAGAGGATCACTTCAGCCCAAGAGTTTGAGGTTGCTGTGAGCTGTGATACTACAGCATTCTACAGAGGGTGACAAACTGAGACTCTGTCTCCAAAAATAAATAAACAATGAATAATGAATAAAAGATCCTTTGAATTGAATGACAAAGGGGACACAGTTATCAAAATATGTGGGACTCAGCAAAAGCAGTCATAAGAAGAAAATTCATTGCCATAAAATGCCTACATCCAAAAGATAGAAAGGTGACAAATCAGCAATCTAATGAATCATCTCAACGAACAAGAAAAGGAAGAGCAAACCAATTCCAAACCCAGCAGAAGGAAAGAAATAACTGAGGTCAGGGCAGAACTAAATGAAATAGATAACAAAGTAAGTATACAAAAGATTAATGAAACAAAGGTGGTTCTTTGAGAAGATGAACAAAATTGACAGGCCTCTCCCTAGATTAACCAGAAAAAGGAAAAAGTAAGGACTTCTAATAAACTCAATCAGAAATGAAAAGGTAGATATTACAACTGATTCTACAGATATAGAAAATATCATCTTTGAACACTTTATAAAAATCTCTATGCACATAAACTTGAAAACACTGAGGAAACAGACAAGTTCTTGGCAACACAAAACCTCTGTAGGCTCAGTCTGGAATAAACAGAACTCCTGAAGATAAACAAAATTCAAGTAATGAAACTGAAGCAGCAATAAAAAAAACTACCAACCAAAAAAGTCCCAGTCCAGATGGTTTCACAGATGATGTCTGTCACTCTCGGTAGGCAGCCCTGGCGTCATAGCTCACAGCAACCCCAAACTATTGGGCTCAAGCAATTCTCTTGCCTCAGCCTCCAGTGTAGCTGGGACTATAGGCACCCGCCACAACACCCAGCTATTTTTAGAGACCAGGACTCGCTCACTTTTGCTTAGGTTGGTCTTGAACCTGCGAGTTCAGCAATCCACCCACCTAGGCCTCCCAGAGTGCTAGGATTACAGGCATGAGCCACTGAGCCCAGGATTCACAGATGAATTTTACCAGACTTAACAAAGAAGAATTGATATCTATACTGCAGAAATTATTTCACAACAGAGAAGGAAGGAAGAAATCTTCCCCAACTCATTCTACAAACCTATTATTACTTGAAACCAAAGCCAGGAAAGGACACAACAAAAGAACACCACAGGCCAATATCCCTTTTGAATGAAGATGCAATTCTCAATAAAATCCTAGCAAACCAAATCCAACTGCACATCAAACAAATAATCCATCACCACCAAGTAGGCTTCATCCCAGAAATGCAAGGACAATTCAACATATGCAACACCATAAATGTAATTCAGCACATAAACAGAAGCAAACCCCAAAACTGTATGATCTCTATAGATGCAGAAAAACATTTGACAAAATTTAACACCCTTTTATGATAAGAATTCTCAAAAAAATAGGTATAGACAGAACATTCCTCAATATTTTAAGAGCCATATACAATAAATCCACAGCCACCATCATACTGACTGGAGAAAAACTGAAAGTACTTCCACTTAGAACTTAAACCTGACATGGTTGCTCACTGTCATCACTTCTGTTGAACATTGTGCTGGAAGTCCTAGCCAGAGCAACCAGACAAGAGAAGGAAATTAACATCCAAACCAGGGAAAGAAGAAGTCAAACTATCACTTTTTGCTGATGATTTTATTACTAGAAAACGCCAAAGATTCTGCCAAGAGACTCGAGGAACTGATGAATAAATTTAGCAGAGTCTCAGGGTTACAAAATCAATGTATACAAATCAATAGCATTCCTATACACCAACAACAGTCAAGCTGAGAGTCAAATTAATGACCCAATACCTTGGGACCCAAATACCTTTTGGCTGAGAGTCAAATTAATGACCCAATACCTTTTGTTACCTTGGCAACAAAAAAAAAGAACTATCTAGGGTGGCACCTATGGCTCAGTGGGTGGGGCACTGGCCCCATTTGCTGAGGGTGGTGGGTTCGAACCTGGTCCTGACCAAAGTACAAAAAAAAAAAAAATAGCCAGGTGTTATGTAGTAGTCCAAACTACTTGGGATGCTGAGGCAAAAGAATCACCTAAGCCCAGGAGTTGGAGGTTGCTGTGAGTTGTGTGACGCCATGGCACTCTACAGAGGGCAAGAGAGTGAGACTCTGTCTCTATTTAAAAAAAAAAAGAAGAAGAACAAATATCTAGGAATATATTTAACCAAGGAGGTGAAAGATCTCTACAGGGAAAATTATGAAACATTAAGGAAGGAAAGCATAGAAGGTGTCAACAAATGGGAAAACTTATCACACTCATGTACAGGCAGAATCAACATTGTTAAAATGTCTGTATTATCCACAGTAATTTACAGACTCAATGCAATCCCCATTAAAATAACATCATCTTTTGCAGATCTAGAGAAAATAATTTTATGCTTTGTATAGAACCAGAAAAGCCTCTGAATAACCAAAGCAATCTGAAGCAGTAAGAATAAATAGGGAATGGCTCGGCGCCTGTGGCTCAAGCGGCTAAGGTGCCAGCCACATACACCTGAGCTGGCGGATTCAAATCCAGCCCGGGCCCACCAAACAACAATGATAGCTGCAACTAAAAAATAGCTGGGCGTTGTGGCAGGCGCCTGTAGTCCCAGCTACTTGGAGGCTGAGGCAGGAGAATCGCTTGAGCCCAGGAGTTGGAGGTTGCTGTGAGCTGTAAAGCCACGGCACTCTAACAGGGCAACAGCTTGAGACTCTGTCTCAAAAAAAAAAAAAAAAAAAAAAAGATAGGGAGGCACCACTTTTACCAGACTTCAAGCTACACTACAATGTTACAGTAACAAAAACAGCATGGTACTCCTGGCACAAGGACAGACACAGACCAGAATAACAGATGCTGGCATGGATGCAGAGAAAAACAACCTCTATGGAAAGTAGTATGGAAATAATCTCAAAGAACTAAAAGCAGATCAACCATTTGATCCAGCAATCTCATTAACTGTCACTCTATAAAAAAGACACTTGTATTCAAATGTTTACAGCAGCACAATTCATAATCACAAAGATGTGGGAAAAATCCAAGTGCCCAGATCAGCACCTGTGGCTCAAGCGGCTAAGGCGCCAGCCACACACACCTGAGCTGGAGGGTTCGAACCCAGCCTGGGCCCGCCGAACAACAATGACGGCTGCAACCCGGCGTTGTGGCGGGTACCTGTAGTCCCAGCTACTTGGGAGGCGGAGGCAGGAGAATCGCTTCAGCCCAGGAGTTGGATGTTGCTGTGAGCTGTGATGCCACAGAACTACCTGGGGCAATATCTTGAGGCTCTGTATAAAAAAAAAAAAAAAAAAAAAAAAAGAAAAGAAAAAAAGAAAAAGAAAACTAGGGCAGCACCTGTGGCTCAAAGGAGTAGGGCACCGGCCCCATATGCCAGAGATGGCAGGTTCAAACCCATCCCCGGCCAAAAACAGCAACAAAAAAAAAAAAAATAGAAAAAAAGAAAAGGAAAAAACCTAACTGCCCATCAATACATGAGTGAATTAATAAAATATGGTATAGGTATACCATGGAGTAGTATACAATCACTAAAATGTGAACTTTGGTAAAATCCTAGATGGAGGCTCGGTGCCTGTGGCTCAAGAGGCTAAGGCATCAGCCACATACACCTGAGCTGGCAGGTTCGAATCCAGCCCAGGCCCGCCAAATAATGACGGCTGCAACCAAAAAAATAGCCTGGCGTTGTGGCAGGCACCTGTGGTCCCAGCTACTTGGGAGGCTGAGGCAAGAGAATCACTTGAGCCCAGGAGTTGGAGGTTGCTATGAGCTGTGATGCCACAGCACTCTACCCAGGGCGACAGCTTGAGGCTGTGTCTCAAAAAAAAAAAATTAATTAAAATAAAATAAAATAAAAAATCCTAGATGGAACTGGAGACCATATTCTTAAATGAAGTATCCTAAGAATAGAAAACCAAATACCACACGTACTTACTTTTAAACTGGAACTAAATGATCAACATGCACTTGTACAGGGTTGGGAGCAGTGGCTCACGTCTGTAATCCTAACACTCTGGGAGGCGAATGGATTACCTGAGCTCACAGGTTTGGGACCAGCCTGAGCAAGAGTGACACTCAATCTCTAAAAAGCCAGGTCAGCTTGGAGCCCATAGCTTAGTGGTTAGGACTCTGGCCACATGCACCAGTGCTGGTGGTTTTGAACCTAGACAGGGACTGCTAAACAACGACAACAACAACAACAACAAAAATATAGTCCCAATAGCACCTATAGCACCTATAGTCCCAGCTACTTGGGAGAATGAGGCAAGAGAATCACTTGAGCCCAAGAGTTGAGGTTGCTGTAAGCTACGATGCTGTGGTACTCTCCTTAGGGCAAAAAATACAAAAACAAACAACTACAAAAAAAAAAACCAATGCATAAATTCATACCTAATGGGTATAATACACATTATCTGGGGGACAGATACAATTATAGCCTTGAGTCAAACTATACAAAAGTAATGTATGTAACCAAAATGTTTATACTCCCTTAACATTCTAAAATAAAGAAAAAATATTTTTTTTTTATTTTGTTTTTAAATAAAGAAAAAAAATTTTTTTTTGTAGTTTTTTGGCTGGGGCTGGGTTTGAACCTGCCACCTCCAGTGCCCTACTCCTTTGAGCCACAGGCACCACCCCTAAATAAAGAAAATAAAATAAAAAAAAATTATTCAGTGATAGTTCTTGCCACTTAGAGGAGGCTGAGGCAGAAAAATCATTTGGGCCCAGGATTTCTGTTTACAGAGAGCTATGATTGCATCTTTACTCCAGCAAGGGCAACAGAATTAGACCCTCTTTCTATTTATTTATTTATTTATTTATTTGCGACAGAAGTCTCACTTTGTTGCCCTCAATAGAGTGCCGTGGTGTCACAGATCACAGCAACCTCAATCTCTTGGGCTCAAGTGAGTCTACTGCCTCAGCCTCCCAAGAAGCTGGGACTACAGGCACCCACCACAATGCCCAGCTATTTTTTATTGCAATTGTCGTTGTTTAGCAGGCCCGGGCCAGGCTGAAACCTGCCAGCTTCGATGTGGATGGTGCCCTACTCACTGAGCTACAGTCACTGAACCCTCAAGTGAGTCTCTTGCCTCAGCCTCCTGAGTAGCTGGGACTATAGGAGCTCGCCACAATGCCTAGCTATTTTTAGAGATGGGGTCTCGCTCTTGCTCAGGTTGGTCTTGAACTCCTGAGCTCAAGTGATCCACCCACCTTGGCCTTCCAGAGTGCTGGGATTACAGGCATGAGCCACTATACCTCTTTCTATAAAAGAAGGAAAAAACAAAAAAACAAAAAAAAAGAAGTATCCCTTAGATACTAGAGTCTCAGGGTCCTGAGCTCCAGAAGCTTACCAAGTAATCATCAGGCCGGATGCCAAATAGCTCCCGAAAGTAGCGGAAGGCAACAGGTGCATAGGTCTTGAAACGAAAGTCATTGTAGTGATGAGCAGGAGTTAGGTTGCTCCCTTCACTGTGGGGTTAAATAGAAGAAGGATAATTTCCCAATCCCTGTCCTCTAGGGAGTCTGCCCTGTGAAGACACTCACAGTCATTAGAGGTTGGGGGGATACCATCCCTCCTGAGACAATCAGAGCGCTTAGAAGAGTTAATTACTTAGTGGGACAAATGCACAACATGGAGAACAAAACACAGGCATAGGGGATCATACTTCCTACATACAACCCAATGCATTAAAATTGTCCTGGGTTGCTATGCAGAAGCCAGATTGTCCAGCTCACTCCCCTGAACATTATCCTCTGTACCTGGGAAAGAAGATACTCTCCACTACGTAGAAATCTTGCATGAGGACATCCCGCTCAGGTTTAGTACTCAGGCTCCCCACAGTGTGAGTAATACCCAACTGGATGGCACCTTTCAAGGCTGATGAGGTTGTCTAGGAAACAGAAAAGAAATAAGAGAAAAGTTCCTATATTAAGTCTGACCACAGCAATAAAAATTCAGAAGGGAGAAGTTAGAAGCAGCATATGAAAGCAAAAACCCTTTAGTCTTAATGTACACAGCTATGATTTAACAATAAAAAAAAAAAATTTTTGAAAAAAAAAAAAAAACCTTTAGTCTCAACTACTGGGGCAATCTAGCTAGCCCATTCCTCATGCTTTATTTTGCAATTAGGCCTTGAAAAGACTGGAAGGACAGTGAATAGTCAGAGTAGCAAGGTGGGACTATCTGAGCCAGCCTAAACAAACATTCCACATATACATAAGAAGCTATATTGTATTGCTGGGTGTGGTGGCTCACTCCTGTAATCCCAGCACTTGGGAGGCCCAGGTGGGTGAATTGCCTGTGCTTACAGTATCGAGAGGTGGGTGAATTGTATGTGCTCACAGGACCGAGACCAGCCTGAGACAGAGTGAGACCCATCTCATTCTGTTGTGGCAGGTGCCTGTAGTCCCAGCTACTTGGGAGGGTGAGGCAAGAGAAACACTTGAGCCCAAGAGAAGTATGGGGTTACTGTGAGCTATGAAGCCACCACACCCTACCAAGGTGAGTGAAACTCTTGTCTCAAACAAAACAAAACAAAAACAAAAAAAGAAGATACAGGATGGCGCCTGTGGCTCAGTGAGTAGGGTGCTGGTCCCATATACCAAGGGTGATGGGTTCAAATCTGACCCCGGCCAAACTGCAACAAAAAAATAGCCAGGCATTGTGATGGGTGCCTGTAGTCCCAGCTACTTGGGAGGCTGAGGCAAGAGAATTGCCTAAGCCCCGGAGTTGGAGGTTGTTGTGAGCTGTGTGACACCATAGCACTCTACTGAGGGTGACAAAGTGAGACGCTGTCTCTACAAAAAAAAAAAAAAAAAAAAAAAAATAGCCAGGCATTGTGGCAGGCACCTGTAGTCCCAGCTACTCAGGAGGCTGAGGCAAGAGAATCACCTAAGCTCAGGAGTTGGAGATTTCTGTGAGCTGTGTAACGCCACAGCACTCTACCAAGGGTGATAAAGTGAGACTCTGCCTCTACAAAAAAAAGTCCCCATCCCCAGAATGTATCTGGGTCCCTCCAGACATTTCCTTCATCTCATATAGAATGTAAGTAAAATTAAACAATACTCTGATTTGACTACTTAGCTATAAAAGTTTCAGTCCTCCTAAGGAAGGGCCTGACTAGTGCTCTCAAGGACAGTAAGGTGGCAAAAGAACTCCTAATTGAAGAAGAAAACATGAAAGGTTCAAATTATTACTGAGAAGTATTTAGGTTTATAATTATCATAATATGGTCAAAACACAAATACTAGATCCCCACTAATAAAATCCAGGATTCTAATCCCATGGGAAAATATCACATCGTCTAGATTTGTGCTTTCCAATACAGTAGCCACTAGTTACTCATGACTATTTAAACTTAATTAAAGTTCAATAAAAACCACTTCTTTGGTCTTATTAGCCACAGTTCAAGCGTGGCTAGTGGCTACCATATCAGATAGCACAGATGAAATTATTCCCTCATCCCCAATTCCAACAAGACATGACTTGCCCACCACAATGCTCGGCTATTTTTTTGTTGCAGTTTGGCCAGTGCTGGGTTCAAACCCACCACCCTGGGTATATGGGGCTGGCACCCTACTCACTGAGCCACAGGCGCCACCCTCTACTTAGTCTTTAGTTGGTAGTAAAAAGTATAAGTTTGGGGGAAAAAAAAAAGTGTAAGTTTAGCTCAGCAGTTAGGGCACCGGCTATAGACACTGGGACTGGCAGGTTTGAACCTGGCCCAGACCTGCAAAACAACAATGTGACAACTGTAACAAAAAAATAGCCAGGTGTTGTGGCAGGCGCCTGTAAGTCCCAGCCACTTGGGAGGCTTAGGCAAGAGAAATCACTTAAGCCCAAAAGTTGGAGGTTGCTGTGAGCTATGACATCACAGCACTCATTGAGGGCGACACAGTGAGACTGTCACAAAAAAAAAAGTGTAAATTTTAAGTGTTTCTTCCCCAATTAGACGATAAGCTTACCTTTTAATTTCAATGATCAGCATATAAAAAGAGCTCAATAAATGTTTGTTGAATTGACATGGGCCTCACAACCCATTTGGAGGGCAGTTAGGTCCCTGAGAATGCAGGTCACTCCACCTCCGCTAATTGAGACAATGAAATAAAGTCAGGGAACAGACACAAAATCTACATGGGCCAGGAATATGACACTAAGAAATCCTTATGCCCTATATCAGATAAAGTGTGGATACTAAATGAGAGGTTGAACACTCCCTTGAGAAGCTTAACCATCTCCAAATTAATCAAAAACGGAAGAACAGGGATCCCAGGATTCAGAAGGTTTCTCTCCTGTTTTCTCTTCGCCAGTTCCATCTGGGCAATCACTATTACCTTTACAGTCAATTTGATACCTAGATCAAAAAAGCAGGTTTTCTAGGAACTGTCTTTTCCCCAGTTGAAATGACAATCTTAAAAAAAAAAAAAAAAGAAAGAAAGGGAAAGGAAAAGAGAAAATAATAGAAAAAAGAAAGGAAAAACCTAATCTACTGCCTATATCTGTATACGGCCTTCAATTCATGAACATCCAGCAATGGAGGAAAGATAGAAGGACTTCAAGATACATGGTTCAGGGGTGGTGCCTGTGGCTCAAGGAGTAGAGCACTGGCCCCATATACCGGGGGTGGGAGGTTCAAGCCTGGCCCAGCCAAAAACTGCAAAAAAACAAAACAAAACATGCAAGGTAAGAATGGTCTTCCAGGGCTATTCAAATGTTTATACTTAATAGGAAAACCAAGTTGCTTCGACTTATGGAAACAGCAAGTAAGACCTGATTTATTCATTAAAAATATTCTCATTTAGGCTCAGTGCCTATAGCACAGTGGTTGCAGTACCAGTCACATGCACTGAGGCTAGGGGGTTCGAGCCTGGCCCAGGCCAGCTAAACAACAATGACAACTCCAACAAAAAATAGCTGGGTGTGGGGCAGTGCCTGTGGCTCAAAGGGTTAGGGCGCTGGCCCCACATGCCAGAGGTGGTGGGTTCAAACCCAGCCCCGGCCAAAAATTGCAAAAAAAAAAAAAAAAAAAAAAAGCTGGGTGTTTTGGCGGGCGCCTATAGTCCCAGATACTTGGGAGGCTGAGACAAGAGAATAACTTAAGCCCAAGAGTTGGAGGTTGCTCTGAGCTATAACGCTACAGCACTCTACCCAGGGTGACATAGTGAGACTGTGTCTCAAAAAAAAAAAAAAAATTATCCTTTAAATACAAATACACCAACAATGGCTCAGTGCCTGCAGCTCAAGTGGCTAAGGTGCCAGCCACATACACCAGAGCTGGTGGGTTCGAATCTAGCCTGGGGCCACCAAACAACAATGACAACTTACAACCAAAAACCAGCCAGGCATTGTGGTGGGCGCCTATAGTCCCAGCTACTTGGGAAGCTGAGGCAAGAGAATCGCTTGAACACAAAAGTTGGAGTTTGCTGTGAGCTGTGATGCCAGGGCACTCTACCTAGGGCGACAGCTTGAGGTTTTGAGGTTCTGTCTCAAACAAACAAAACAAACAAAAAAACAAATATACCAACAAGAGATAAGACGCCCCTTGTGAAATAAATTCTAAAGTCCAAGTTGTATGATGTACAAAGATATCCTGTTCTTCAGGGTATCAAGAAATGGGATAGAATGTAGAAAATATTATCAAGGGGCTTCATTACTGAGGCTCCTGAATTAAGATCAAAAGTTTCCCCCCAGACACACCTTTTTATATGTAGTCTCTCCTGAGGAATCAACACCCCGGTGGCCTATTTTCTTGATGGGCATGCCAGAAGTATGAGACACCTAGAAAAAGAGTAAAGATTAGTATACATTTCCCATGTAATACACCAAACAGCTACCATGATGGTACAACAAAACAAAATAAACACTCCAAATACTCTTTCTGGATCAAGAACATTTTATATAAAATCTTTAGAAGACCCATCCCATACAAACACACAGCTATACTATTGCTTACCAATGAATTAACTGGGTAAATAATCACAGAAGAAAGCTCCAAGGACACATATTTCACCTTTGGCCCCAGACAAATAACACAGAAAATAAAAATGACATGTAGTTGCCAGGAAAATGTGCTGCATTAAAGTAGAGATGGGCGGCACTGGTGGCTCAGTGAGTAGGGCACCAGCCCCATATACCGAGGGTGGCGGGTTTGAACCTGGCCCTGGCCAGACTGCAACAAAAAAATAGCCTGGCGTTGTAGCAGGCACCTATAGTCCCAGCCTCTCAGGAGGCTGAGGCAAGAGAATTGCCTAAGCCCAAGAGCTGGAGGTTGCTGTGAGCTGAAACGCCATGGCACTCTACCGAGGGCAACAAAACTGTCTCTAAAAAAAAAAAAAAAAAGTAGAGACAAAATGTGGTATCTCGGGCCTGTAATCCTAGCACTTTGGGGGGCTCAAGTGGGACGACTGCTTGAGGCCATGAGTTTGAGACCAGCCTGGGCAACAGAGAAACCTTGCCTCCAGAAAAATAAAAATATTAGCTACACATGGTAGTGCATGCTTGTTTTCCCAGTTACTGAGGAGGCTTGAAGCAGGAGGATTGCTTGAGCCCGGAAGTGAGGTATGACATCACCACTGCACTGCTGTCTGGGGAACAGAGGGACTTTGTCTCAAAAAACAAACAAAATGAAAAGTAGAAACTGAGGAAGCAGGAAAAAGAAACCACAGGGAAAAAGATAAACCTGTTTACAAAAGAAAGACACATCAGAAGTAGTTTCAGAGACCCATTTTCCAACAGCGTCCTTTCAGAAATTAGTACCCCTTGAAATTCTCAACCCAACCCCAATGCTATTTGCTCAAACTGAAATCACTTGCAGAAATCATCTAGCCAATGGCAAATCCAACTAATTTTATATCCTAGGAATTAAAAGGCTGAAGCAATAAGATGGCTTCTCTAAGATAAGGGGCCCCAGATTTTTGAAGAAATTCTTGAGCATGGTATAATATTGTTTTCACTCCACACAGTAGCCTGTGAAGGGGGAGGAGTAAGACCAGTAGAGTCAAGTCTAGAATGTTATTCCCAAGAACAAAAATGCCGGGTGGTGCCTGTGGCTCAAAGGAGTAGGGCGCCGCCCCATATACCGGAGGTGGTGGGTTAAAATCCAGCCCTGGCCAAAAAAATGCCAAAAAAAAATTTAAAAAAAAAACCCAAGATGCCAGCACAAAAGACATGAAGGTAAAAAAAACTGGCATAAAAAGAGACATAGATCTATGGAACAGAATGGAGAACGTATAGATGAAACCAGCCACATATTGCCATCTGATCTTTGATAAACCAAGCAAAAGCAAACACTAGGAAAAAGAATTCCTATTTTAATAAATGGTGCTGGGAGAACTGGTTAGCCACATTTGAAAGACTGAAACTAGACCCGTACTTCTCACCACTTACAAAAAGTACCTTATGCTGAACACAAAGATTTAAATCTAAGACAGGAAATGGTAAAAACTCTAAAAGTAAGCGTGGAAAAAACTCTTGATGATATTGGCTTTGGAAGGAATTTATGAAGAGGATCCCACTGGCAATGGTAGGAACAAAAATAACTAAATGAGACCTGATGGAGTTAAAAAGCTTCTACACAGCTAAGGACACAATCAACAAGGCAAACAGACAACCTTCAGAATGGGAAAGGACATTCGCATGATATAAATCTGACAAAGGGCTAATAACAAGAATCTACAAGAACTCAAGGAAATTAACAAGAAAAGAGCAAGTAACCCCATTAACCGTTAGGCAAGAGACATCAGCAGAACCTTTGCTGGAGAAGACAGATGAAGTCAACAAACACATTAAAAAAAAATGCTCATTGTCCCTAGTCATCAGAAAAATGCAAATCAAAACCACAGGAAAAAAACCCAAGTGCCCATCAACCCATGAATGGATTAATAAACTGGGATAAACATATACCATGGAGTATTATTCAGCTATAAAAATGATAGAGACTTTGTATCTTTTGTATTTACTGGGTGGATTTGGAAAACATTCTCCTAAGTAAATTATCTTAAGAATGAAGGAAAAAAAAAAAAAAAAAAAAAGACATGAAGGTGCTCTTCATGAACATCTACCGGTATATTCTTTAAGTTGAGAAAAAGCACCCTTTATTTACCATTTTTTTTGGAGACAGAGTCTCACTCCCTTGCCCTGAGTAGAGTACCATGGCGTCATAGCTCACAGCCACCTCAGACTCTTAGGCTCAAGTGATCCTCTTACCTCAGCCTCATGAGTAGCTGGGACTGCAGGCTTCAACCAAATGCCCAGATAGTTCTTCTATTTTTAGTAGAGACGGGGTCTCACTCTTGGTCCCTACTGGTATCAAACTCCTGAGCCCAGGCAATGCACCTGGCTTGGGCTCCCAGAGTGCTAGGATTACGGGCGTGAGCCACTGCACCCGGCCCAGTTAATATTCATAATAAACTATGACAACAGTAAAGCTGTGTAATTTCTTTTCCTTTTTTTATTTTTGAGATGGAGTCTCACTATGTCACCCTGGGTAGAAGGCCATGGCGTCACAGCTCACAGCAACCTCCAACTCTTGGGCTTAAGCAATTCTCTTGCCTCAGCCTCCCTAGTAGGTGGGACTACAGGTGCCCGCCATAATGTCTGTCAATTTTTTGGTTATAGTTGTCCTGGTTGTTTGACAGGCCCGGACTGGATTCAAACCTGCCAGCTCTGGTGTATGTGGCTGGCGTCCTAGCTGCTGAGCTACAGGCACTGAGCGAAAGCTACCTATATACTCAAGTATAAGCCGAGTTTTTTCGGCACAAAATTTGCGCCGAAAAACCTGAACTCGGCACAAATTTTGTGCCGGAAAAACTCGGCTTATAATCGAGTATATACGGTTATGTAATTTCTAGCCTACCAAAGAGATGAGACCTACTGTTCAATCCTGCAATTCTTCTACTAGGTATATACCCAGATGATCAAAAATTATTTTACAACGAGAGCAGAGAGAGAAAGGAGGAGGGAGGGCTGGGAAAAGGAAGAGCAGAGAGGGAATCGGGGGTTGTCGAGCCTTGGTGTGTGCCACACCTTTGGGGGGCAAGATATGATTGTAAGAGGGACTTTACCTAACAAATGCAATCAGTATAACCTGGTTTCTTGTATCCTCAATGAATCCCCAACAATAAAAAACAAATTATTTTACAACAAAGACATTTGCACCAGAATGTTTATTGCAGCCCAATTCGTAATAGCCAAGACATGGAAGCAGCCTAAGTGCCCATCGACTCATGAATGGATTAACAAATTGTGGTCTATGTACACCATGGAATACTATGAAGCCATAAAAAAAGATGGAGACTTCACATCTTTTATGTTTACCTGGATGAACCCAAAACATATTCTTCTTAGTAAAGTGTCTTAAGAATGGGGAAAAAGTATCCAATTTACTCAATACTACTATGAAATCAATATATAACCAGGTACACACTCATATGAATGGCAATACATAACTATAGTCCAGAAAGTAGAAAGGAAGAGAGTGGAGGCGAGGGGGGATATGGGAGTAGGGAGACTATTTGCGGGGACTTTACCTAATGTGCATGATGCAATGATACATTTCAAAACTCTTAAGAAATGAGTATAATTGTGATGGATGTGTTACTTAGTTCAATGTAAACATTTCACATTGTATATCAAAGCAGTACCCTGAACCTCATAAATGCATCAATGTACAAAGTTATGATTTAATAAAAAGAATAATTAAAAAAATTAAAATAGGCTCAGCGCCTGTGGCTCAAGCGGCTAAGACACCAGCCACATACACCTAAGTTGGTGGGTTCAAATCCAGCCCGAGCCTGCCAAACAACAATGACAGCTGCAACCAAAAAAATAGCCAGGTGTTGTGGCGGGCGCCTATAGTCTCAGTTACTCGGGAGACGGAGGCAGGAGAATTGCTTGAGCCCAGGAGTTGGAGGTTGCTGTGAGCTGTGACGCCATAGCACTCTACCCAGGGTGACAGCTTGAGGCTCTGTCTCAAAAAAATAAATAATAAAATAAAATAAATAAATAAACAAAGAGATCTAAGTATCCTGTCTAGTTTCTAAGACCTAAGTAGGGAAAAATAAAAATGTCATCAATACGCCTGTAGTCCCAGCTACTCGGGAGACTGAGGCAAGAGAATCGCCTAAGTCCAAGAGCTGGAGGTGGCTGTGAGTTGTGACGCAACAGCACTCTACCGAGGGCGACAAAAAAAGACTCTGTCTCTTAAAAAAAAAGTCATCCATAAGTAAGTATACTTGTACCCCAGAAGTAAAGTTTTATTTATTTATTTATTCATTTATTCCAGAATTAAGTTTTACTAACCATTGTATCAATATGAAACTCACCTCAGATGCCATGGGTCTTTTCATTCCACATGCTGCTAAAAAAAATAAATAAATGAATAAAATACAACCATAAGTGTGTATACACACACACACACACACACACACAATGTATATCAAGCACACTGAAAATAAAATTAGGGTTTCAATCAAACTAAACAAAAGCATAAGCTCCTGCCTCTTGCTTGGTCATACCAGATCCTTACCAGATAGTGATTTTTTTTTTTTAAATAAAGAAAAAATTTATTGAAGATCTGAAATACAATTCCTAAAAGATCGACTTTTCCAGAAAACTGGGCACACAATGCATTGCATCTAATCACGTTAAAACGTTCATTAGACACAAATACAAAAACCATGAAACAAGCCACCATTCTTCAACAATTTGAGCAAAGATAAAATGCCTAAAGAACAACATGGATGACTTGCAAAGGATGAGCTCTTTACTTTAAGCACCATTAAAAAAGAAAAAGGAGCACAAATGGATGAGTGTGTTCAGTTATATACGCTGAATTGAACCTTTGGCACTAGGAATCAGAGCATCTTGTCATATAGCATTAACACATATTATAAAAGTGCGTAGTGTCAAAGGAATAGAACCACCAGCATTCAAAAGCAGCTTTGTCAACTAGGCAATAAAACACTCTACAGCTTGTCTTTCTGTTATCCATCACTGAATACATTGGTAGCAACTTTGAAATGAAAAAAAGGAAAGAAAAAAGGAGCTATAACCCCTTTTATTTTCTGTTTAAAATCAAACAGAAAACAAACATCAATTCTGTTATACACTAACATCTCCAAAGTACATCGTTTGTACAAGAGAAAGACAAGAACAAAAATGTATTTACAGAGATCTAAACATATATGAGTGAGACCATCTCTCACACAGCTTTCCGAGGGTACTCGGGAGGAGCCACTTTGTAATCGCTGGCACTAAACAAGGTTGCAGAATTCTTTGCCAGATACTTTAGGAAATCATGAAGATAGTTCAATAATAAAGCAACCCTCTTCTCATCCAAAGGTGTATAGGCCAACATGGCTCCAATTCGTACAAATAATCTGAGTAGATGTGCTCCACATACTTGGGACCTGGGTGCATCAGGGTGATCTGCAAGAATTTCAGCATACTGCAGTCTCTCAAATTTGTGCAGGAGCTGAGTGCCCAACATTTACACTGAAGTATTCTTTTATCCCTGCCACAACTTCATTAACAGCATACTCCTTATTATCTGTGTTTCCACAAGATTTCTTGTAATTTGCATAATCCTCCAGAATGGAATCCACATTCTTCTTAGCAGGAAGATAAAAGCTGGTTTTGCCTGGTAATTAAGTCCTAGTCATCAACAAGCCAAGGTGTTAGCTCTTCAGGAATCTTTACTTCAACTCTGTTCATGAATGTTTCTTCATTTTCAACAGTAGGATCTACCCGGGCCCTTGTCTTCTGAGGAGGTTGAGATGTCTCACTGGTACTGCCACCATCTCCATTTCCAGGTGTTTTCTGCTTATTCTTTGTTTTCAATTCAACATTTTTCTGTTGCAGACCAGATGTCTTCTTTCCTGGAGTAGCCCCTCTCATCTTCTCCTCTGCATACTGCTCCTGTTTGGCTTTTTGAAGTTCTATTTCTGTAGATTGGTGTCCACATATTTGAGTACTCTGCTCTCTGGAACCCATTCATCCCAATTTTTATTCCAACCACTGTAATGTATAAAGTATTTCACTTGTTTGTTCTTTATGGCAACCTTTACACACTTTGCTTCATAAAGAAGAGGCCCATGAAATCACAGTACTCACTCACCCTCCTGGAATTTAGGCTTCAGGTCCTGCTTTGGCGCCATTTGTAAGTGATTCGCTGCCTCCTCCTTCTCCCACCACCCCCGACTACTGCCCCCAACTACCGCCCCCTACTCTCTACCCCACCCAACCCAAATAGTGATTTTTAAATGCTCGTTCCTCCTACTCCTCTATACTTAAGACACATTATGCATATTCCATCCTTATTCTAGTCCCTTTCCTTACTCAAGTGTTCATATTTTTGCTAGGAAATATAACTATTCTTTTTTGTTTGTTTGTTTTTGAGACTGAGACTTACTTTGTCACTCTCAGTAGAGTGCCTTAACATCATAGCTCACAGCAACCTCAAACTTTTGGGCTCAAGCGGTTCTCTTGCCTCAGCTTCCCTAGTAGCTGGAACTACAGGTGCCCACCACAAGGTCCGGATAAATATAACCATTCTTAATATAATTAATCGCCACATTCAGAGGGGCTCACTGATACCATAGTCGAAGAGAAAAAGGGCCTGGTGAGCTTGTTCACACCTATAATTCTAGCACTCTGGGAGGCTGAGGCCGGACTGCTCGAGGTCAGGAGTTCTAGACCAACCTATGCAAGAGCAAAAACTCCATCTCTACTTAAAAAAAGAGAGAAAGAGGGGCAGTGCCCGTAGCTCAAAGGAGTAGGGCGCTGGCCCCATATACCAGAGGTGGTGGGTTCAAACCCAGCCCTGGCCCAAAACTGCAAAAAAAAAAAAAAAAAGAGAGAAAGAGAAAGAGAGAAATAAAGAAAATAAATTAGTCGGGTGTTGTGGCAGGCACTTGTAGTCCCAGCTACTTGGGAGGCTAAAGCAAGACTGCTTGAGCCCAGGAGTTTGAGGTTAGAATGAACTATGATGATCCCACTACCCTCATGCTCAGGTATCTCAAGAAAAAGGGGGTGGGAATATATAAAAGAATAAGTATAAAGTAGTTTAGAAAGTGACTACATTATCCTATCTATAGAAAATCTACTCCGAAAATTTAAACTGACTCTCAAGGATCTGTAATCCTATAATCTTCATTCATGATTATGCGATTCACACATGATCACATAATCGATTCAGAAACACACACTTTCTTGCTCTGATATTGGATAATAATGGCCTTAATCTTCGAAGACTATCGAAATATCACTTTGACCTAGTTAAAAAGAATTCAAAGGAATAAAAATCAGCCATATTAAAGGAAATCAAAAACAAGAATCCAAATGGGATGGATCCTCAATAATATGTGCTAATACCTGAGTAAGAAGATGCCAGTCCACATATATGGATTAATGCTGAGGCCACAAGAGAGACACACAGGATTAACAACATCAGGTAAGGCCAGTCTTGACGGGTCAAACCTGTAATCCCAGCACTCTGAGAGAGGCCAAGGCAGGTAGACTGCCTGAGCTCAGGAGTTTGAGACCAGTCTGAGGAAGAGTCAAGACTCCTCTAAAAATAGCCGGGCTTTGTGGCAGACAACTGCAGTCCCAGCTACACATGAGGCTGAGGCAAGAGGATCTCTTGAATCCAAGAGTTTGAGGTTGCTATGAACTAAGATGCCATAGCACTCTACAAAGGGTGACAAAGACTCTGTCTAAAAAAAAAAAAAATCAGGTAAATCCCTAATTATCATTAAAACAAAAATGATCAAGGGCCCCTGAATTTCAGAATATCACTTTGGCTTATAGGTTGTGACAGTTCTTAATCGTAAAAAATATTAACAATCTATGGTACCAATAAGCAAAATAGTAAAATTTACTTCCCTATAGTCAGGCAGGGTAGCAAAAAATGGGTAACATGGTTTTCTTCTCTTATCAAAAAGGAGAAATGAAAAATTACATATAGCCGTTAGAAAGATACACTTAACAAAATGACCAAGAAAATTGGAAAAATAGATTAATTTTCATTGCTGGTTCTCTCCAGCAGAGTCCAATAATCTATATCTTTTCTAAGATGACTCACCTTCAATCTGATCAGCATTAGCTGGGTGAATAAGTAAATCATGATGACACCCCAAATTAAAGTTTTTGAGGAACAATAAGCCAGGATGACTAAGATTCATTATTAAAACTGTTGGTAACTTAGTGCAGAATTTAAGGTGTCCACAAACAAAAATAGACCAAATGCTGAACTATTTAAAAATCAGAAGACCTGGTTTACATGTTATACCAGGCAAACTGCTGTATTTAACTAAAAGGAAGAGGAGGCTTGGAGCCTGTAGCTCAGCAGCGAGGGCTCTGGCCACAAGCACAGGGGATGGCGGGTTCAAACCCAACCCCGGCCTGCCAAACAACAACTGTAACAAAAAAATAAACAAACAAACAAAATAGCCAGGCGTTGTGGAGAGTGCCTATAGTCCCAACTACTTTGGGAGGCTGAGTTGAAAAAATTGCTTAAGCTCAAGAGTTTGAGGTTGCTATGAACTATGACGCCACAGCACTCTAACAAGGGAGACATAATGAGACTCTGTCTCCCAAAAAAAAAAAAAAAATAAATAAATAAATAAAATACACGTATACATAAATAAATAAATGGAAGAGGAATCTATAAAAGACTTTGAGGAATGGGGGGGAGACAGAATCTCACTTTGTTGCCCTTGGTAGAGTGTCTTGGAATCATAGCTCACAGCAACCTCAAACTCTTGGGCTCAAGCAATTCTCTTGCCTCAGCCTCCCAAGCAGCTGGGACTACAGGTGCCTGCCACAATACCCAGCTATTTTTAGAAACAAGGTCTCATTCTGGCTCAGGCTACTCTCGAACCTGTGAGCTCAGGCAATCCACCTGCCTCAGCCTCCCAGAACGCTAGGATTAGAAATGTAAGCCACCTTGCCCAGCCTATAAGAAGGCTTATGTAAAGATTAAATGAGATAAACTGAATCAAACTACTTTATGGATTATAAAGCAAGAAGAAAAATGCATAGTTAGGTGATTTCTTTTTTGAGACAGTCTCAAACTGTTGCCCTTGGTAGAGTGCCATGGAGTCACAGCTCACAGCAAGCTCTAACTCTTGGGCTTAAGCGATTCTCTTGCCTCAGCCTCCCACGTAGCTGGGACTATAAGCACCCACCACAACACCCAGCTATTTTTTTTTTTTTTTTTTTTTTTTTGGTGGTTGTTGCAGTGGTCATTGTTGTTTTAGCTGGCCAGGGCCGGGTTCAAACCCACCAACATCAGTGTACATGGCCAGTGCCCTACCCACTGAGCTACGAGCACCACCCTTGTTATGTGATTTCTGTGATTTCTAATGCAATAGCAAAGTTGGGCACACAGCAAGGTTTAATGTTCAGTTACCTAGACTTTCATAAAATTCTAACATCTCAAAGTATTTGGGTTTTCTGTGCTGCCCTGTCCCCTAACACACCCATGTTAGTGTGCATACTTGTAACCACAGAATCAGTGATTCTAAATAACCAAATCTACATGGTTTCAGTTGAAGAAGTAAACACTGGTTTTAGACTCCTTGGTTAGTGCTTGGCCTAATGTTTCCTTTTTTACTCCAAAGGAAAGGGTGTGTAAGGGACTTGGGAGAACCAAGAAGAGCCAGTATCCAGTACTAGTCTGTCAGTTCAACTAGAAAATAAGCTCCTTGGACAATGCTTAACAATTAACAATGGAGAAAAAAGGAGTGATTTTAAAGCAAAGAGTGGACTGGAGTCTGTCCTATTCTGTATCTTTCCTAGGCTTTTTTGTTTGTTTGTTTTTAGACACAGTCTCACTGTACCACCCTGGGTAGAGTGCCGTAGCGTTGTAGCTCACAACAATCTCATACTTACAGGCTCAAGTGATCTTCTTGCCTCACCCTCTTAAGTAGTTTAGACTACAGGGATGTGCCACCAGACACCTGGCTATTTTTCTTTTTCTATTTTTATAATAGAGATAGGGTCTCACTCTTGATCAGGCTGGTCTCAAACTCCTAAGCTCAAGTAATCTACCCACCTTAGCCTACCAGTGTTAGGCTAACAGGTGATCCTAGCCACCACGCCTGGCCCACCTTTTCTAGTTTTATCACACAAACCTGCAGCTTTAGGGTTGTTACACTCTCTAAAAAATAGCTGGTCGCTGTGGCGGGCCCCTGTAGTCCCAACTATTTGGGAGGCTGAGGCAAGAGGATCATTTCAGCCCAAGAGTCTGAGGTTACTATGAACTATGGCACCATAGCACTCTACTGAGGGCACCAAAGTGAGGCTCTGTCTCAATAGGAAAAAAAAAGAACTCAGAATGAGGATGGAGTAGAGGATTTCACTCAGTGGAATTTTGGAGTCAATTGCTTAGCTATCTGTGACCCTCAAAACTGAGATTAATCCCAAGAACACGTATAGGTGAAGCAAGAAAATAAAAAGATAGTGAGATATAAGTAATAACACTTAGTAAGTGACTCAGGGAAGGAGAGAATCAGGACAGATTTTCTTCTTTGCCTGAAGTTTTGCCTCTAGGGCACACATTAGAGATCTAACCTACCAAAGAATGGAAGAGAAAAATAACAGATAACTTTACCATTACTGCTGAAACACTCAGCTTGGTCCAGAAACCAATGAAGAGCAGGGTGACAGTACAAAGAACCAGATACCATCTGCAGAGATTAGACCACTTGGCCCAAGGCTCTGACAATGAGAAAGTGTCTATTGAAGAAATCCATGAAATTGAAGAGTTACCACCAAAATACTTGTTCATCTTATAATCAAGCCTTCACTTTTACTAGGAGAAAAGAAGAAGGAAGAGAAGTGGGAATAAGAAGACAGAGAGAGAAAGAGGAAGACAAGTAAAAGAAAAAAAAACACACACAAGAAAACCACCCTGGAGGTGCCTGTGGCTCAAAAGGAGTAGGGGGCCGGCACCATATGCAGTAGGTGGCAGGTTCAAACCCAGCCCCGGCCATAACCCTCCCCCCCCAAAAAAGAAAACCACCCTATGGGGCAGCGCCTGTGGCTCAAAGGAGTAGGGTGCCGGCACCATATGCAGGAGGTGGCGGGCTCAAACCCAGCCCCAGCCAAAAACCGCAAAAAAGAACAACCAACCTATGGGGTGGCATCTGTGGCTCAAAGGAGTAGGGCGCTGGTCCCATATGCCGGAGGTGGCGGGTTCAAACCTAGCCCCGGTCAAAAGCTTCAAAAGGAAAAAAAAAGAAAACCACCCTATGGATAAGATCAGAATTTTGTTCAACAGAAAATTTTTCTAGCATCTTTTTTGAAAAATATTGTAGGCAGTATTTTATAATCCATATCACGATCCATATACCCGTCATTATCTTTTCAGGTGGGAAAACTGAGCATAAGACAGAGTTTCAACATTAAAATTGACTCTCCCAATTTAAAAAAAAGAATAAAAGGAAAAATAATAAATGGGAGAAAGATTTACTATTCCTTACGAGAAAAGTCTTCTGTAGATTTTGGGATCTGCCTTTCCCCATCTAAGCTAAAATTCTGATTCTGATGATTCAAATGCTGACGTTGTCATCAGTCCACACTTGGAAATCTGGCATTGGCTCAGCACCCTATGGTTCAGTGGTTAGGGCACCAGCCACATACACTGGTGCTGGTGGGTTTGAACCCGGCCCCAGCCTGCTAAAACAACAAGGACAACTACAACAAAAAAAATAGCTGGTTGTTCCTGCAGGCACCTGTAGTCCCAGCTACTTGGGAGGCTGAGGCAAGAGAATCACTTAAGCCCAAGAGTTTGAGGTTGCTCTGAGCTGTGATGCCACGGCACTCTTCCAACGGGGAGATAGTGAGACTCTGTCTCAAAAGAAAAAAAAATCTGGGCTTGGGGTGGCGCCTGTGGCTCAAAGGAGTAGGGCACCAGCCCCATATGCTGGAGATGGCGGGTTGAAGCCCAGCTCCGTCCAAACAACTGCAAATAAATAAATAAATAAATAAACCGGCTCAGCACCTGTGGCTCAAGTGGCTAAGGCACCAGCCACATACACCTGAGCTACCTGGTTCGAATCCAGCCCAGGCCCACCAAACAACAATGACGGCTGCAACCAAAAAATAGACAGGTGTTGTGGTGGGTGCCTGTAGTACCAGCTGCTTGGGAGGCTGAGACAAGGAGAATCGCTTGAGTCCAGGAGTTCAAGGTTGCTGTGAGCTGTGATGCCACCGCACTCTACCGAGGGCGATAACTTGAGGCTCTGTCTCAAAAAAAGAAAATACGGCACGTACTACATGAGAAGGGAGGCAGTTACTCAAGGGTGGATATATAGGCTGATTAACTTGGCAATCACTGCTATAGAGAAGATTCCAGGCTACCTTCATCTGGTTCAATTTTAATCCATCTCAGCCCCAGCTCAATGCCAACTACTTTTTTCTCCATCACCACCCTCTCCTACTTCTCTTTAATGCTGACTATAACACTAAACTGCAATGCGGACAGATTTTTAGAAAAGGTATTTCTCTCCCATGATAGAAAAGGTATTTCTCTCCCATGACCAAATAACTTATATTTGCAAAACACTTTGAAAGCTTACAAATATAGCTCCTTTGGCCCTCTAAACAACACTACAGGGAGTAGGACCTAGTTTAATAAAGGACTTAAGAAAGACATATGCACCAAATAAAATGTGTGAAATCTGTTTGGGTGCCTGATTTTGGGGGGGGAAGCTGTAATAAGACATTTCAGAGAAAGGAACCTTTAGAGGAGAAATTAAATTATCATTTTGTAGATGTGACAATGCTACTGTGCTTTCTTTGTTTTTGAGACAGAATCTCACTTTGTCACCTCTGGTAGAGTGCCATGTTGCCATAGCTCACAACCACCTCAGACTCTTGGGCTCAAGTGATTCTCATGCCTCAGTGTCCCAAATAGCTGGGACTACAGGCGCACAACCGGCTACTTTTAAAGACAGGGTCTGCCTCTGGTTCAGTTTGGTCTCGAACTTGTGAGATCAAGCAATCCACCCACCTCAGCCTCCCAGAGTGCTGGGAGGACAGGTGTGAGCCACCATGCCCTGTGCTACAGTGATTATGTTATACTCCTTCACCCCTAACCCTTATCTGTAGAAATACATTCTGAAGTACTTACGGATGAAATCACACGGAAACTGGGCTTGCTTTAAAATATTCCAGGGGATAGAGGTAGAGAAATGGGAAAGTACAGATGCAACAAGATTAGCAAAATGTTGCTGTTGAAACTAGGTGATGGGTACATGGAGGTTCATAATGCTATTCTTTGTGTATGCCTGAGAAATTTTATAATAAAAAGTTAAGAAAAAATTACCACAAAAGAAAATAAAGCAAGCTTCTTCATCTGAGCTGCCTTCTTTTAATATTTTCTCATGCAAAAGCAAGCTACAAGGATAAAGGATAAAGTTCTAACAGTAAAACTGTTTTTATATTACACTAACTTCCTAACTTACGTCCATAGAGTTTGTTTCCTCCATGACTATAAGATTCCCACTTAATTAACAAGCCGAAGGCAAGAAAGCACTCTTTTTTTTTTTTTTTTTTTTGGTAGAGACAGAATCTCACTTTATCACCCTCAGTAGAGTGCCGTGGCATCATACAGCTCACAGCAAGCTCCAATTCCTGAGCTTAGGCGATTCTCTTGCCTCAGCCTCCTGAGAAGCTGGGACTACAGGCACCCGCCACAACGCCCAACTATTTTTTTGTTACAGTTTGGCCGGGACCGGGTTTGAACCTGCCATGATAGCATGGGGGTTCTAAAATTGTTAAAGTTCTAAAATTGTTTTGAAGGGACCGTCAGTATATGGGGCTGGTGCCCTACTCACTGAGCCACAGGCACCACCCAAACATTAAGTTTCTTGTTAAACTTGGCAAGAGTGGGCAAGAAAGCACAGTCATGGTAGTCCAAGTTTATGGGGAAAAATGCCATGAAGAAAATGGCACAACGGCAGTATACAAATGGATTAAACGTTTTTCTCAGGGGACAGACAGCATGGCTGATTAAGAGAGGTCAGGGCAGCCAGGAACAAACAGAACTGATAAAAACAATGTAAAAATGAGTCAAATTTTGCCTCACCGGCTGGCCTAGAAGCATAGGAGACCAAGTAAACATCAGTAGAGAAATAGGGAAATCTTAACTGAAAATTTTGGCATGAAAGGCAAAAAATAAATTCTCGGCAGGAGAAAGGTATGTGCAAAAATGTACCCAAAGGAGGTCACTGATGAACAAAACCAAAGGAGAGTCAATGTGTACCAAGACCTTATGAAGAGGCAAGACAATGTTTTAGGCCATGCTATCATGGTTATGAAACATGAGCGTACAAAAGCATCAAAGTGCACAATGGAAGTCAGCTTACTCTCCATGACAAAAAAGTTGCATCATTCCCAATCAAAAGTCAAAAGGATGATGCTGACCTTTTTTGGTATCAAATTATTCATTATGAATTTGTACCAACTACACAAACAATTAACCACATTTACTATTTGGAAGTGGTGAAAAGCCTGCATGAAAAAGATGAAAACAAGCTCGACTTTTCTACCACTCATCACTCTTGCATCATGACAATGCACAACTCACAAAGCAATGGCTGTGAGGAAATTTTCAGGCAGTAAACAAATAACTGTATTGGAACACCCTCCCTACTCACCTGATCTGGCCTACTGATTTTTTCTTTACCCAAACATACAGGAAATATTAAAGGAAGACATTGTGATGACATTCAGGACATGAAAGGTATATGACAAGTTCTCATGGCCATTCCAGAAAAAAGTTCTAAAATTGTTTTGAAGGGACTAGGTGCTGGCATCAGTGCAGTTCCCCAAGGGTAGTACTTCAAAGGTGATCATAGATATTCAGCAATGAGGTATGCAGTACTTTTTTTTTTGAGACAGTCTCACTTGGTCACCCTTGGTAGAGTACTGTGGCGTCATAGCTCACAGCAACCTACGAACTCTTGTGCTTAAGCAATTCTGTCTTAGCCTCCCAAGCACCTGGGCACCCCACAACAAGCAGCTATTTTTAGAGATGAGGTCTCACTCTGGCTTAGGCTGGTCTTGAACCTATGAGCCTCAGGCCTCCCAGAGTGCTAGGATTACAGGTGTGAGCCACTGCTCCCAGCTAGCAATTTTTTTAGGATGAGTTCCTGAACTTCATTCCAGACTTCATATGGAGGACCATGATTTGCCCTGATCACAAGTGTAAGACTTGTGAATACTAAATTTGTAATGTACAAAAGGAACACTTCTGATAAGCAAACCCCAAAGTCTGTTTTGTTTCAGAGATCTAAGACCTGGACTACAGAATTAGTTAATCCTTGGCAAAAGTCCTCATTAACTTTTAAACAGTTTCAGAAAGATTGATCAATAATTCCACTATGCACTGAGCAGCTCAGAATTTTGTTGCTTTTTTAGGAAGGCCAAGGTCAGAAAAGGAAGTTCCCTCTGTACTATTCTCTCCTACACCACGAACTCCTGGTTCAGACAGTATACATTCAATAACAAATACTTAATCAGGTTTTATTTTATTTTATTTTTTAAAGACACAGTCTCACTATATCACCCTCAGTAGAGTGCCATGATGTCACAGCAACCTCCAACTCTTGGGCTTAAGCGATTCTCTTGCCTCCGTCTCCCGAGTAGCTGGGACTACAGGCATCCACTAGAAGGCCTACCTATTTTTTTGTTGTTGTTGCAGTTTGGCCAGGGTCAGGTTCAAACCCACCACCCTCAGTATATGGGGCCGCCCTTTAATCTGGTTTTAAAATTAAGTTAGTTCACATACAGGCTTTCAAATTAGCAAGGAGAGCAGCAATAGCACAGTGGGTAGGAATATAGGCTCTGCAATCAGAACACCTAGATATACAGTATTTGAATACTAGATCTAATATTTACTAACTAGGTAACCTTGGGCAGGTTGGTTAAAATTTCTCTAAGCCTTGGTTACCCTTACCTATAAAATGTAAAAATAACAATATATACCTCATGGGGTTAAGAATTAAATGAGATAAATCATGTACAGACTTAATTTACAATAAATGCTCTACAACTAATGTCAGATGCCATGACTCATGCCTATAATCCTAGCACTTGGGAGGCCAAGGTGGGTGGATTGCTTGAGCTCACAGGTTTGAGCCCAGCCTCGAGCCAAGAGCAAGACCTCATCTCTAAAAATAGCTGGACGTTGTGGTGTTTGTCTGTAGTCCGAGGTACTCAGGAGGCTGAGGTAAAAGGAAAGCTTGAGCCCAAGAGAGTGAGCTAGGCCACCACGGCACTAGGGGGGACAAAGTGAGATTGTCTTAAAAAAAAAAAAAAAAAAACTCTAGGGTGGCGCCTGTGGCTCAGTGAGTAGGGCGCCAGCCCCATATACCGAGGGTGGGGGGTTCAAACCCAGCCCCCGCCGAACTGCAACAACAACAAAAAAAAGCCAGCTGTTGTGGCGGGCGCCTGTAGTCCCAGCTGCTCGGGAGGCTGAGGCAGGAGAATCGCGGAAGCCAGAAGTTGCTGTGAGTCCTGCGACATCACGGCACTCCACTGAGGGCGGTAAAGTAAGACTCTGTCTCTACAAAAAAACAAACAAACAAAAAAAAAACTCCCATATATAGTAGCAATTATTATCATCATGTTGAATTATGAAACCTTGTATTTAGGATGGGAAGGGTCAGGGGAAATCAGAGGTACAACATAAAGAGAAAAAGGAAAGTTTGAGATTAATTTACTGAAATAAAAGGCAATGACGTTATAGGAAAATTTCGAGGGAAACAAAAGGTAGTCAATATTCATATTATACTAGGGAATTGTAAGAAGTTTATGTTAACATCTTTTCTGGAGAAGGCAGAGGGATACGGAAGCTAAAGTTAACAGTGCTTGTAAGACATCTGTAGCCTTGTCAGAAGACGACCATGCACTACCACTACCAAAAGTCTGCAATTGTCATGAGGAGAGGAGCTGGCTGCTAGTTACTGTGAGGAGCTCATGCTTCTTCAGCACAGAGACACATCAGATCTACCTCTCTTACGGTTGACCCCACAGCACAGAAAGTGGAAACCTAATGAAGAAAAACAGAAAGTTATCGCTTACTTCTGGGTGCTATTAGCTTACAGGAGAATAAGTATATTTTAAATAAAAACTCTACAACTATGACCTGGACTTTGCCCGATCCCTAGCAGCATACCATAAAATGTTGAGAAGAATTTTTTTTTTTACAATTCTAAATAAATGTCAAAATAAATAACAGAAGGAGAAGCTCTAGCACAGAAATTCTACCAGTGGTCACAATACTCCAATCATTTCACTCTGGAGTAAATTTAGATCGGCAAAATTATTCAGTTATAGGCCAGGAGTATTGGCTCATGGGAGGCCTAGGAGGGCGGATTTTTTTACCTCATGGGTTGGAGACCAGCCTGAGCCAGAGTGAAACCCTGTCTCTAAAAATAGCCAGGCATTGTGGCAGGTGCCTGGGTCCCAGCTACTCCAGAGGCTGACGCAGGAGAATCACTTAAGCCCAAGAGTCTGAGGTTGCTGTGAGCTGTGACACCACAGAACTCTATCAAGGATGACCAAGTGAGACTTTGACTCAAAAAAAAAAAAAAAGAAAGAAATTTAAGTTATGAGGTTCCTCGGCAAGCAAGCTTCTACTTTTAAAAGAATGCATATGTATTTTATTCGATGGGCTTCCACATCTTGAAGGCAATATAGTACTATCTAGCAAAAAGCTTAAAAAGAAATATGCACACCAGGCACAGTGACTCACCCCTGTAATTTCAGCACTTTAGCAGGTTAAGGTGGGAAGATCACTTAAGGCCAGGAGTTTGAGAACAGCCTAGGCAACGAAGCAAGACCCCATTCTCTAACAAAAAAAATTTTTTTAATTGGCTGAGTATGGTGGCACACATCTGTAGTCCTAGCTAGTAGGGCGGCTGAGGCAAGAGCATTACTTGAGCTCAGCTGTTCAAGGCTGCAGTGAGCTATATTAGCATCACTGCACTGTAGCCTGTGAGACAGAATGAGATTTGTCTCTAAAATTATAAAATAAAAAATATCTAAAATTTGATCTCAAAGTAGTAACTTCGTTTTTCGGAGACAAAGTCTCACTTTGTCACCCTCAGAAGAGAGCCATAGCATCATATCTCACAGCAACCTCAAACTCTTGGGCTCAAAAGATTCTCTTGCCTCAGCCTCTTGAGTAGCTGAGACTACAGGCGCCCACCACAACACCCAGCTAATTTTAGAGACGGGGTCTCGCTCTTGCTCAGGATGGTGTCGAACCTTTGAGCTCAGGAGTTGGAGACCAGCTTAGGCAAGAGCAAGACTCCATCTCTACTAAAAATAGAAAAATTAACCACATGCTTTGGTGGGTACCTATAGTCCTAACTACTTGGGAGGCTGAGGCAAGAAGATCCTTTTGAGTCCGGGAGTTTGAGTTTGCTTGCTATTAGCTAGGCTGATACTATGGCACTCTAGCATGGGCAATAGAGCAAGTCTCTATCTCAAAACAAAAAAAAGTTCAGAAGATTTTATAGTAAAACATTAAAATATGACCATCTCGGCTCAGCGCCTGTGGCTCAAGCGGCTAGAGCGCTAGCCACATATACCTGAGCTGGTGGGTTCAAATCCAGCCCACACCACCAAACAACAATGACGGATGCAACCAAAAAATAGCCGGGCATCGTGGCCGGCACCTCTGGTCCCAGCTACTTGGGAGGCGGAAGCAGGAGAATCACGGCAGCCCAGAAGTTGGAGGTTGCTGTGAGCTGTGATGTCACAGCCCTCTACCCAGGGCAACAGCTTGAGGCTCTGTCTAAAAAAAAAAAAAAAAAAAGAAAAAAAAAAATATATATATATATAAAATGACCATCTCTGAATGGGGGATTAGACTGATTTTATAACATTTCTTTGTGTCCTCAATGATATAAACTTTCTATAAAAAATATTTTAATATGGTGGCGCCTGTAGCTCAAGTGGCTAAGGTGCCAGACGTATGCAACAGAGCTGGCGGGTTCAAAACCAGCCCGGGCCTGCCAAACAACAATGACAACTACAACCAAAAAATAGCCAGGCAATGTGGTGGGCACCTATAGTCCCAGCTACTTGGGAGGCTGAGGCAAGAAAATCGCTTAAGACCAGGAGTTGGAGGTTGCTGTGAATTGCGACACCACGGCAGTCTACCCAGGTCAATAGCTTGAAGCTCTGTCTCAAAAAAAAAAAAATTTAGTATGTATATTATATAACTTAATAATCAAAGAAAGAAACAGGGATAGCTTTACTGTCATTCTCTTTGCTTTATAACCCATTTTTCCTACAACCACAACTCAAAAATCACTGTGGTTTTGAGTTAAACCACAACTCAAAAATCACTATCATCCTGCCAGGCATCGTGGTTTATACATGTAATCCTAGCACTCTGGGAGGCTGAGGTGGGTGGATTCTCTGAGCCAGGAGTGCAAGACCTGTGTGAGCAAAATTGAGACCCTATCTCTACTAAAAATAGAAAAATTAGCTGGGTATTGTGGTGGGCGGTTGTCCCAGCTACTTGGGAGGCTGAGACAAGAGGATCTCTTTTGAGTCTAAGAGTTTGAGGTTGCTGTGAGCTATGATGCTATGGCACTATACCCTGGGGGAGAGAGTGAGACTCCATTTAAAAAAAAAAAAAATTCAGGGTGGCACCCATAGCTCAGTGGGTAGGGCGCCAGCCACACACACCAAGGCTAGCGGGTTCGAACCCAGCCCGGGCCAGCTAGAATCAACAATAACAACTGCAACAAAAAAATAGCCAGGCATTGTGGAGGGTGCCTGAAGTCCCAGCTACTTGGGAGGCTGAGGCAAGAGAATCGTTTAAGCCCAAGAGTTTAAGGTTGCTATGAGTTGTGACGCCAGAGTACTCTACTAAGAGTGGAGAATGGCATAGTAAGACTCTGTCTCAAAAAAAAAAAGAAAAAGAAAAAGAAAAAAAAATTCACTATCACTTCCCCTACACACATTAACTTAATTAAGCTCATTATAATCATGTTATGCCATTGCAAAGATAAGCTAGAAGGAAAGATAGGAAAGCATGACTCTCATGCTCTTATGCTCTTTCTGAAGTACATTTGAGTTTTTCTTTGTGGTGCCTGAACAATCTGAAACAAACTTACATCAGCACATATGATAAAGGCTCTCTTCTAAAAAAGGAAAATAGGCTTCGCACTGAAGCACAGTGGTTACGGTACTGGCCACATGCACCGGAGCTGGCAGGTTTGAACCCAGCCCAGGCCAGCGCCAGCTAAACAATAGTGACAACTGGCTCGGCACCTATGGCTCAAGCGGCTAAGGTGCCAGCCACATACACCAGAGCTGGTGGGTTCGAATCCAGCCCAGGCCTGCCAAACAACAACGACGGCTGCAACCAAAGAATAACCAGGTGTTGTGGCGGGGAGTCCCAGCTACATGGGAGGTGGAGACAGGGGAATTGCTTGAGCCCAGGAGCTGGAGGTTGCTATGAGCTGTGATGCTACAGCACTCTACCCAGGGCGACAGATTGAGGCTGTCTAAAAAAAAAAAAAAAAAAAAAAAAAAAAAAAAGTGACAACTGCAACAACAAGAAAAAAATAGCCAGGTAGGCAGCACCCATAGCTCAGTGAGTAGGGCACCAGCCACATACACCGAGGCTGGTGGGTTCAAATCCAGCCCAGGCCAGCTAAAACAACAATGACAACTGCAAAAAATAATAATAATAATAATTTTAAAATATATATATATATAGCCAAGTGTTGTGGCAGGCGCCTGTAGTCCCAGCTACTTGGGAGGTGGAGGCAGGAGAATCACTTGAGCCCAGGAACTAGGGGTTACTGTGACCTGTGATGCTACAGCACTCTACTCAGGGCGACAGCTTGAGGCTCTATCTCAAAAAAAAAAAAAAGAAGTGAAAAAAGGAAAACAGTAGGACCTCTGTAAGTAGACCACCGAAGCAGCTGTAACAAACTGGTCAACATATGAAGGCAGTCAACTTGAGGAACTGGGCCTACGGTACAGATACATTCATGTGGTGCATCTCTGGTCTATGAAAATTAGGGTAACTGGGAGGAGCTGGAGGAGCTACATATATAACTCTCAAAATATCAATGGTCTCCTATAAAACAGGGATATCCAATTTCAGCATATCTCCTGGATGTTAAGACTTGAAAAATTTTAAAGGTCTAGCCTGTAAATTGTGAAAATAATTACTAAATTACTAAAATAATTTCAGAACAGATAACCAGTCAAGTCAAATGCCAAAGTGGTAACAATCCAGCCAGTCAATTCTCCCTATAATTCATAGTTGAATCACCACATTATGTCACAGAAAATTTTTCTGAGTAACTTTATATTAGTTGTAAGGAAGCATTCCACTTTGATCCCTGGCTCTACCTAATTGTGTTTGTGGTGAATGAAAAAAGTCCTAGAAAAGCTGGTTTGTAGTCGCTTGGCAAGACACTACTCTTATTCCCCATACATTTGCTTATTACTAATGAGCCATGGAGATTAACATTCATTATTGAAAGGAAGGAGAAAATGTAAAGGATAGAAGAGAAAAACCATCAATATAATTCTGAGAAGTGTGAAAAAGGTAAACTTCAGAGCAGGAAATGAGCTGGACTTAAAATAGATTTAACAAACATGTATCAGACAATGAATAGCTCTGAAACAGTGTGATTTTTCCCCTCAGCCTGTGGAACAAAACAGAGTTGGCCTTAATAGCAGAGCCTCTCCCTGTGCTTTCAGAGCCGAAGCATTTCCGTCAGAGACAAAATGACATCACCTGCCATATGAGAAACTAAGAAGCAGTGTGTGACTGGCTTCAATGTTTAAGGTACACATATAATTTGGGATGCTAGAAGCTGGCCGGATTTGCATTCTTCAGACAACTGGAGTTCTGTATGAATAGATCAGGCAGTGTCCGTAGCTCAGTGGGTAGGGTGCCAGCCACATACACCTAGGGTGGTGGGCTCGAACCTGGCCCGGGGCCACCTAAAAACAATGACTGGGCATCTGCCCAGAAGGAAAAAAATCCTTTTATCATAAGGACACTTGCACTAGACTGTTTATTGCAGCTCAATTTACAATCGCCAAAATGTGGAAACAGCCTAAATGGCCACCAATCCAGGAATGGATTAACAAGCTGTGGTATATGTA
>CAUYPK010144637.1:0-29829 GCA_963574355.1 Loris lydekkerianus
ACACAGGACTTATTCAATGTGCTTTTTTTTTTTTTTTTTTTTTTTTAGACAGAGTCTCACTTTGCCCTCGGTAGAGTGCTATGGCATCACAGCTCACAGCAACCTCAAACTCTTGGGCTTAAGCAATTCTCTTGCCTCAGCCTCCCAAGTAGCTGGGACTACAGGTGCTGGCCACACGTCTGACTACATTTTTGTTGTTGTCATTGTTGTTTAGTAGGCCTGGGCTGGGTTCAAACCCACCAGCCCAGTGTATGTGGCCAGCACCCTAACTGCTGAGCCCTTATTCAATGTGCAAAGAGAATAGGGACTGCCTGGAGCATAGACACCAAGAGGCAAGAATCACTGGAAATCATCTTAGAGGCTGGTCATCATAATATGGCCACCATAAAAGGTAAAAACCCTCCCAAGAAAAGAAAAAAAAGTGACAGACAAAAATAATATATCTATACATGCACATGTTCGTGTATCGTTAAAGAGCAGTTAGACAACACATGTTTTGTTTTATGCATTATTCATAATTATTAAAAGATGTAGAGAAATGGTTGGATGCAATAGCTCATGCCTTCAATACCAGCACTCTGGGAGGCTGAGGTTGGAGGATCTCTTGAGTTTAGGAGTTCAAGACCAGTCTGAGCAACAGTGAGACCCTGTGTCCACTAAAAATAGAAAAATTAGCCAGGCATTGTGGCTGGCACCTGTAGTCCCAGCTACTCTGGAAATTGAGATGGGAGGATCAGTGGAGCCCAGGAATTTGAGGTTGCTGTGAGGCAGTCTGAGGCTGCTGCATTCTAGCCTCAGCAACAGGGTGGGACTCTGTCACACACACACACAAAAAAAGATGTGGAGAAAGAGCTTAACTTTTCAGTATAAAATGATGTGAGGCTACAAAATTTTAGTGTGCTTAAAAAAAATCTACTTGGCTTTAATTAATGAAAAACATTAACTGCCTATCAGTAGACAATATACACAATTAATTAGAATTCGTTTTTTGCAAATTAAATGGATAAACAGTATTTGTGCTATTTGAGAGATCTTTTTAAGACTTCAGAGAAGGGGAAAATATACGATCTCTGTAGAGATAAAGCATAAACTCATAAAAAATAGAAGTAACAGCACAAGAAAATAACACAAGAGTTATATCTCATGGTTGGTTGCTGAAAGCATTGTACAGCCAGCAGATGCTGGAGAGGTCAAAGCAGGTAGGATCCCTGCAGGACGGCTGGGCCAGGAGCCCCTGTGGACGTGTTGGGACCTGAGCTGTATCTCCCAAGGCTGTGAAGAGGCATGATCAATCAGTCAGTTCACGAATTTATTAATCACCCATTATTTATCAAGCATCAAGCTAGATGAACATAAAATGATGTATGCCTTTAAGAGACTTTCAATCTAGTCATGATATAAATAAAAGGAGAGGAGGCTTTCAGAGCAAATAGAATAGTACATGCTGTGCTACAAAGGGATTCGGTGATTTCATGAGTAAGGAGGGGCAGTCCAAGCAGTGGATGGCCGAGAGGATTCTAGGTATGTTCTTTTCTGTAGACACTGAGGAATCAGTAACATCATAGGAATACAGGCCCTTGTTAGTGCTCTCACCTCTTGCTGCCTGTCACATAACATACGTTATTATTTCAGGAGAATAACATGCATGACTCAGGGTCTGCCTGACCCCAGATCCCAGGTATTCAGAGGCGGGATGGCCAAGGTAAGATCAGCTGGATGGACCAAAATAAGGAAGAAGTGACAGCAGAGAGTGCAGGCAAGTGAGGGAAAGAGAAGTAGATTCAAGAAAACATCCGGAAAGCAGAACTGAGAAGAGCAGACCTCTGCACAAAGGCATTTACAAAAATAATAGCTGATACTCTTGGTTATGAAAACGGGATCAAGGCTGGCCGGCCAGTGGCTTGTCCTTGAAGGCTGTGATAGCAAGTGTCTATCTCAACATCCCCGGGGGCTGCAATGTTTTCTCCAGTCAGCGTTGGTGATACACAGCTGAAATCCACCAGCTCCCACCATGACCGGGCTTGGGGCTGCATATCATAGAATGGTGTGGAATGAATGTTTGTGTCCCCCCTAAATGTGTAAGTTGAAATACGAACCCCTTATGTGCTGGTGTTAGGAGATGGGGCTGGCTCGGCACTCATAGCTTAGTGGGTAAGGCTCTGGCCGCGTATACTGGGGCTGGTGGGTTCGAATTCAGCTCAGGCCTGCTAAAAAACAATGACAGCTACAATGAAAAAAAAGAAAAAATAAATGGCTGAGCATGGTGGCAGGTGCTTGTAGTCCTAGCTACTTGGGAGGCTGAAGTAAGAGAATCACTTAAGCCCAAGAGTTTGGGGTTGCTGTGAGCTATAATGCCACAGCACTCTACTGAGGGTGACATAGTGAGACTCTGTCCCCCAAAAAAAAGAAAAGAAAAAAGGAGGTGGAGATTTGGGGAGGTAAGTCACAGGCTGGAGCCTTTGTGAATGGTCTCAGTGCCCCTTTGAAAGAAATTACTGAGAGCTCTCAAGCCCCCTTCCCACCAGACGAGGGCGCAGGGAGAGGGACACAGTCTGCAACCCGCAAGAGGGGCCTCCCAGAACCCGACCCTTATCTCAGACTTTTGGGCTTCAGAACTGGGAGAAGTAAATGTCTCTTGTTTATAAGCTGCACAGTCTGTAGAACTTTGTCACAGCATCCTGAAGGGACTGAGACAGGGAGCTGTGGCAATGGCTGAGTAAATTAGACCAGTGGGATTTTCCTCTTGGGTTTCCAATTCTTTGATTTTGTGCCTTTGTATTTATGGAGACCAAAAAAATCTAACATTGAAATGTGAAGCCTACAACTTCTGTGGTCCTCAAGGGTCCTGCAAGTCTTGACAGCCAGACACAGTCAGGTGCTGCTGCTTCATGCTGTAGCTGCTGTGGGTCACAGCCAGCCTGACACTCGGCAGCGAAGTGACAGGAGGTTTGTTTAGAGCTAACAGATGTCTCTGTGCTGTTGCCTTTGATCCGTGCATACCAGCTTGGAAGGTGTTTCACGGTAACTGTCACTTTCTGTTTCAGGCTTTGTCACACGGGTGTGGCATGGGAGTGTGGTTTCTCCTCAGGGTGGGCCCCAAGAGGAGCCCCCAAATCTCCCAAGATTTATGGACAGTTGGAGGAGGTGGGCTGGCAGTGAACTTGCACAGTGAGAGAGTGAATGAGTGGGTGCAGGGTGACCAGAGCCAACGCTGACCCTGAACTTGACGAATTAATATGGTGGGTGGGGTGTCACTGAGCTCTTGGCCGCTGCATAGGGCATGTGGTGGTGACATGCATGAGGAAACATTTTGCAATGGCCTATGAGGGCTCCTCCTGCCAGTCTGGGATGCCGTGTTGGCACGTGGGTTAGAAAGTCACATTTGAGTAATAAGGAGTAATGCCGCCTCACATGCAGTGGAGTGACGTGCACCTTGCCCCTTAATTATCATGTGTCTCTGTCTCTGTCATATACGGCTCATAGAACGTGGGCAGGAGGGCGCTGAGCACGGAAACGGCATCAGAATTCTACCCCTGGCTCTGTAATTGTCTTACGGCGTCATCATATCTCACAGCAGCCTCAAACTCCTGGGCTCAACCCATCCTCCTGCCTCAGCCTCCCAAATTGCTGGGACTTCAGGTGTACCACTACACCTAGCTAATTTAGTTTTCATTTTTTGTAGAGACAGTGTCTCACTCTTGCTGAGGCTAGTCTTAAACTCCTGGCCTCAACAGAGCCTCCCACCTTGGCCTCCCAAAGTGCTGTGATTACAAGCGTGAGCTGCTATGTCCAGCTGAAAAGAAGATTTTGAATAGCTATTTATAGCTAAGAACCTTGCGAGGACACACCATTGTCAGCTGTTTCCATTTCTTTTCTTAATCTTTTCTTCATTTTAAAATTTATTTATTTATTTATTTTTTATTAAATCATAGCTGTGCACATTAATGCAATCATGGGGCACCATGTACTGGTTTTATATACAATTTGAAACATTTCCATCACACTGGTTAACATAGCCTTTCTGGCTTTTGCTTAGTTATTGTGTTAAAACATTTATATTCTACATTTACTAGGTTTCACATGTACCCTTGTAAGATGCATTGTAGGTGTAATCCCACCAATCACCCTCCCTCCAACCATCCTCCTCCCTCCCCTCCCTTTCCCTTTTCCCCATATTCTTAGGCTATAATTGGGTTATAGCTTTCATATGAAAGCTATAAATTAGTTTTGTTTCCATTTCTAACACCCTTTATATTGCTAAAATTGTTTAAGAAATCAAGAACAAAAGAACAAAAAAAGAAACAGAAATCAAGAATAAGAGAAATGAAAAAAAAAATACAATGAGGCTGCTCACTTGAAGGTTCTTCCATCCTTATAATACTCACCTTATTATAGTAATTTAGAATATGAAAAATCAAGACTTAGCAAGGCTAAGAAATTTAAAAAAATAAAGACAAAGTTTTAGTAAGGCTTCATGTAGTTCTGTTGCAGAGGGCTAAGGTTGATCCTTGTAAAAGGGATTGAGGCTTAGGAATCTATGTTTCCAAGTCATCTATCCCAGAGTCTTAACACACGAGAATACCCAAAATGTAAGAAAAAAAAAAGGGCACAAAAAAGTATTTATGTTTCATACCCATTTAAGACATATTTGTGTCTTATACAGAGGGGCTGTTGAAATACTGAGAATTAGAATGATTGCCTCATGCAACAAACTTTTCACTGAGCTTATGCTCTCTGCTCAACCCTTTCCTAGGACTGGGTGGGAGAGTAAGGAAATTGCCAGCGCGCCCTCAGAAGGTTCTTAGTTGTAAAACATCCTTCTGGTAAGTGCTGCTGCTTGGGGTCCACACTGCTGGGCTTAGGGGACTCTGCTGGCTATTGCAGAAATTATCACATACTAAGCTTCTTCTATATGTTGGGACTCTTGATGAAGCTGATGGAGTAACTCAAACCAGCTCAAGGAAAAATGTGAAGTTTAAGATAACGGAAAAGCAATTGAAAAAGTTTCTGCATGGCCGGATCAGGGGCTCTGTGTCCACAGGAATCTGTCTCTCATCATGCAAGTTCTGCTTTCCTCTGTTTTGCTTTATTTTCAGGAAAATCTCCACCCAGGCGGTGGCCACAGCAGTTCCAGACATATTCCCCTGCGCTCAGAGGGAGAAGGCCCAGCTCTGCTCAAGAGCTCTCACTGACATTCTGGGAGATTTCTCATCAGCCGTGTTTGGGTTCCTGCCCCTCCTTGAAGCCAATGTCACAGTTCTGTGGTGTCCAGGCGACCCTGTCCAGGTCAGGGTCAAGCCCCACTCCTCCACCTTGGAACTGGAGGTCAAACCTGAAACATGGATGGAGGGGTGGAGGGAAAAGGAAAGGAAAATGGGTCCTGTTATTAAAAGAAAGGAAGGGGAATGCTGGGTAGAGAAAAATAACAGGTGTGCACCAGAGTGCTTGTCTTACTCTGTTTTCTGTTGCTGTAACAGAATGTGTTAGACTGGGTAATTTATAAAGGAAAAAGGTTTACTTGGCTCACCATTCTGGAGGCTAAAGAACATGGTGCCAGCATCTGGCAAGGGTCATTCCATGGTGGTAAGACAAAGGTGGAGGAGAGTGCACGTGTGACAGAGGCAAAACACAGGGGCAGCCTCACTTGTAACAGCCTGCTCTGGAGGTAGCTAATCCAGTCCTGCTCTCGGTGCTACAGTCCCGAGAGAGTGGTATTCGCCCATCTTAATGATCTAATAATCTCTTAAAGGCCCTAACTCCCAACCTCACTGCACTGGGGAATAATTTCCAACACAGGAATTCTGGGGACGTATTCAAACCACAGTGGTGCTCATGTTCACAGAGTCCCATAGTCTCTTGTAAGCTACATCTGTGGCCAAGGTCCAGACTGGCCTCAGGGCCCAACATCCCCCAGCATCAGGCTGCATGTGTTCATTCTGTGACGTTTCCTCTCTACTGTATCTCAAGGTTGTTTCATGTTTTCAGTAGGTCTTTAAAAATATATGTGTAGGCCAGGCACGGTGGCTCATGGCTGTAATCTCAGCACTCTGGGAGGCCGAGGCGGATTGCCCTGAGCTCACAGATTTGAGACCAGTCTGAGCAAAGCAAGACCCCGTCTCTAAAAGTAGCTAGTGTTGTGGTGGGCACTTGCAATCCTAGCTACTCAGGAGGCTGAGGCAAGAGGATTGCTTGAGCCCAAGAGTTGCTGTGAGCTATGATACCACAGCACTCTACTGAGGGTGACAAAACTTTGTCTCAAAAAAAAATGTACAAATGTAAAAGATCATGGTAAAAAAATTCATATAGAAAATACTATAAAATGAAAAAGAAAAGTCTCACCAATCCCCTGACCACCAGTCTACATTACCTAATATAACAAAAAAGATATAGATTCCTAGAAAATTTCTCTCTGAAAACAATGCCTGCCTATCTACTCACAGATCCGCACATCCATCTAATCTTTTCCTTATTTCTTCTTTAACAAGTTGTTTATTATCACATATTATGCAGATTGTGTGCAACATGGTTTTTCATTTAATAATATTCTTGGTATCTTTCCATATCAGCATACAAGGATTATTTTTAGCAGCTGTATAAGATTCCATAAAATCAATGTACTATATATTTAATCATTTTCCTATTAGTGGATATTTATGTTATATTCATGATTATGTTTCAAACAATTCTGTCATGGACATTCCCATGCACATAGCTGGTACTTTTGCAATTACATCTGTAAGCTAAATTCCTAGAAGTGAAATAGTGCATTCAAAGATACACGTGCATTTACACACCACAAAATGACATTTTGGTCAACAGTGGACTGTATATACAACGGTCATGTAGGATTATAATGGAGCTTTTAGCTTTTGGCTGGAAGGAAGCTGAGGTGCAATTTTCTTTGGTCATCTGGAATCTGGGTTCATTCTCAGCCGCCTCCACCACGCTACCTAAGTTCAACCCCAGTGAGATCAAAGTCATGTTACTGAGGTGCACCGGTGACCAAGTCGGTGCCACGTCTGCCCGACCACCAAGATCGGCCCTGGGTTTGTCTCCAAAAAAGGTTGCTGATAACATTGCCAAGGCAACTGGTGACTAGAAGGGTCTGAAGATTACAGTGAAACTGACTATGCAGAACCGACAGGCCTGGATTGAAGTGGTTTCTTCTGCCTCTGTCCTCATCATTGAAGCGCTTAAGGAACTCCCAAGAGACAGAAAGAAACAGAAAAACATTAAACACAACGGAGATATCACTTTCAATGAGATTGTCAACATTGCTGGACAGATGAGACACTGATCCTTAGCCAGAGAACTCTCTGGAACTATTAAAAAGATCCTGGGAACTGTCCAGTTGGTGGGCTGCAATGTTGATGGCTGCCACCTTCATGACATCGTAGATGACATCATCAGTGGTGCTGTGGAATGCTCAGCTAGTTAAAAAGTACAAGGGAAAATATTGGAGGAGGGATATGGGAAGGGGGGCAGTCTGGGAGGAGGGAGGTACTTGGTGGGATCTCACCTAATGTGCACAGTGCACAGGTACATGTCAAAACTATTAAGAGTAGAGTATTAATGTCTTAACATAACAAATAAGTAGGGTGAAGGTTATGTTAACCAGGTAAGCATTCCGAATTGTATGTAAAATCAGCACATTGTACCCCATAAATGCATTAATGTACACTGTTATGGCTTAATAAAAGTATAAAGTATTTTAATAAAGGATCATTTGATACCCTCCCCCCAAAATTATAATGGAGCTGAAAAATTCCCATTGCCCAGTGAAATCATAGTCATTGTAATATCGTAGCACAGCGCATTACTCACTCAAATCTATGACAGAAAAAATAAACGAAGCAAACCACCATGCACTTATTTCTGAAAAGAAAGCACCTTCTCCAGAAGAGCCTTAGGCAGGTACTTTAGGAGGTATTCCAAAAGAAGGCACTGTCGTCATAGAAGATGACAGCTCCGTGCATGTCATTGCCCCTGAAGACCTTCCAGTGGACGAGAGGTGGAGGTAGAAGACAGTGATATTGATGACCTCAACCCTGGGTAGGCCTTGGCTAGGGGGTGTGTTTGTGTCTTAGTCTTTAAACAAAAAAGTTTAAAAATTAAAAATTTCAAAAATAGATACAAACTTATAGAATAAGGATATTTCAAAAAGAAAATATCTTTGTACAGCTGGACAATGTGTTTCAAGCTAAGTGTTATTATAAAAGAGTTAAAAAGTTCAGAAGTGTTAATATTAAGTGCAAGTTACAGTAAACTGATTTGTTAATTTATTATTGAAGAAAAAATGTTTTTTTAGTGTAGTTTAGTGTAGCCTAAGTGTGTGGTGTTTATAAAGTCTGCAGAGCATACAGGAACGTCCCAGGCCTTCACGTTCACTCACCTCTTACTGACTCGCCCACAGCAGCTTCCAGTCCTGCAAGCCCCGTTCCTGGTGAGTGGCCTACACAGGTGTGCCATTTTTTTCTTTTATATTATGTTTTTACTATACCTCTTCTATGTTTAGATATATTTAGACACACAAAGAGGTAGCACTGTGGCACAATTGCCTGCAGTATTCTGGGCAGTAACATGCTGTACAGGTTTGTAACCTTGTAGCCTAGGTGTAGGTTTGTGTGTAGCTGTGTGTAAATACACTCTATAATGTCTGCACAACAATGAAATCGCTCAATGATGCATTTCCCAGATGGATCCTCATCACCCTGTGATGCATGATTGCATTTTAACTTTAGATACAATGAAAGAATTGACCTCTGCAAAGACTGTGCCCATTTCCCTTCCTACCAAGAGCACTGAAAGCTTTCCCCATGCCCAATCACCACTGGATTATCTTTAGTTAAACTTTTCAGCATTGCTAATCTGACAAACGAAAATGGTATATCATTGTTTCTGTTTGCACTTTAAAATTACAAATAACACTGAATATCTTTTAAGATGTCTAGCCCATTTCTATATCTTGTCTGTCAATTTAAAATCTGTTGCTTTCTAGCCTTATTAAAATACATGAGGTAGTCCCCCCCCCCACCCCGCCCCCTGCCTCAGAGTTCATTTAATCCTGGTCGTGTAATGTGATGATTATAGATTTACCATGGTCGAATTCCAGAATGTTAGCGCTGAAGAAATGTTTGAGGTCATCCCATGATACATTCTCATTTTCAGATGAAGAAACGGAGATGTCTAGGGAAGCAAGGTTAGTCGTCCAAGGTCACACAATTAGAGACTGGGACAGACCCAGAACGCGGCTGCTGTCTTGGCAATACTCCAGCCCCTTTACTCTGCTGTTTACTAAAACATGAGGTCTGTCTTGGAAATTTAAGCCACTCGTTTGAATCTATTAACATCCCAAGGAGCTTCTTACCACAGTAACCGCCGACCCAATGAGCCAGCTTCTCCATCCAATGTTTCGCTTAATGGTGTAGTTTTTTCCAGTTGAGCAGTCCCTGAGACTGGCTGTCGGTGTAGTGTGTTAACTCCTCCCTAAGTGCTGCAGTAAAACTTCCTGCACGTCAGTGCCTAGTTCAGGGAATGGCAGCTCCTTATGCTCAGTCAACGTGAACCCAGGATGAACCAAGTGAAAAAAATCAGCAGTCTCACCTCTGCCATTACCTATGGTTTTTATGGATTGTTTAATATAACGGAATAGTTACAGGAAAAAAATTTTTAAACCCATATTATATTCTCATACCTTCATAGAGCTATTTTAAATTCTTCGTGAAATTATATCCATTTGATTTCAATCTTGGAATTAGGGTTTTATCTTCCTTATACTCCTTAAGGGGCCCTTATATAATTACTAAAATCCACATTTTAGTCATTAGAGGAATCGAAAGATGAGAATTGCTCGCTCGCAGACTTTAATCCAGGGGACTGTAAGTACAACGCTCTGAACCTTCACTGTGCCATGTTGGGTTTTTAATCCCCTGCTAAAAGAATAAGATGACTTTTTATTATCCTTATACTTTAGATTCATCTGGGTCTTCTCTTCTTAAACTTAATTTTTAAGAAAATATTAAAAAAACTTATAACTACAGCTCGGCACCTGTAGCACAGTGGTTACTGCACCAGGCACATACATGTAGGCTGGAGGGTTTGAACCCGGCCTGGGCCAGCTAAACAACAATGACAACTGCAACAACAACAACAACAAAATAATAGCTGGGCTTGAGGTTGCTGTCAGCTGTGATGCCAATGGCACTCTACCAAGGGTAACATGGTGAGAGACTGTCTCAAAAAAAAAAAAAGAACTCATAACTACCCCATTAACTATAAAGTCATTAATAGAATTTTTCAATTGATGGAAAAGACAGAAGACTTTGAAGAATTGAGAGAAACAAAAACAATTGTCAGTTAAGGCATATGTTGTGAAATCATCCCTATTAGAAAGCAAAAATCAAATAGATAAATAAAAACAAAAAATAGTGAGGATCAAATAGCAAAAAAAACCCCAAAAAATAAGGTACATGTATCTTCTAAATATTTTAATGACTAGCAAATGCTTTTAGTGCATGGTTTTTAATTTTTTCTGTTTTAGCTGCTGTGTGTGGCTCACCACTGTTCAGCTGCGATCTGTACTGAGTGGCCTCAGTGTGCTATTTCTGTTCTTTTCCAAGAGAGAGTTCGTTTAATTTTTTCCCTTCTTTTTCATTCCCGGGTTATATTCAACTAATTATTGGAATGCCAAACATTCTGTGCTTAGCCTTGCAGGTCCCTGACTTCCGTGTGAGCAAAGGGAAGCCTAATGCATGCCAGGGAAACTCCAGCCCTGCTTTATTGACCTTCCCTGTAAATACATTCATATGAAATTGTGTTCAAATACATTGAATCATACCTTTGATTTCAGCTAAATGCAATCTGGATCTGGTTTATTAAATACTAATAAGGATGTTCTTGCTCTGGAAAGTTAGTTTTCTGTGAAATGTGATATGTTAAAGACATATTTGAAAAAACTGATTTCTGATGCAAAGGCTGAGCTGGATGAAGCAGGGAAGGGGGGGTGGTACCACTATCCTGGGGTCCCTCTGATTGGAACAGAGCCACGAAGACTAAAGAGCTGATCTGGGGTGGGAGGTGTGGTAATGAAGTGCTCTCACCTAAGAAAATGCTTAAGAAAGCACTGAGGTTGCAAAAACTTTTGTCTTGACACCACCCCACACCCCTCAAGAATCACCCAGTGGTCAGATTTATGGGGATGTTGACAGTTGAAACCTGCCATGGTAGCCCCTGAATGCACAGTGTGGGTGGAGGAGTCAGTCAAGGATAGATCAAAAATGACAAGCTGCATTAGTTTTCTGGAACAGCCATAATGGAATACCACAGACTGGCCAGGGGACTTGGTGCTTGCCTGTAGCTACTTAGAGGCTGACATGGGAATGCCCTAAGCGGGGAGTTCAAGTCCAGTCTGGGCAATCTAGCAAGAGCTCATCTCTAAAACGAACAGACAACACCTCTGCCCCCACATACTGGGTGGCCTAAATAACAGAAATTAATTTTCTTGCAGTTCCAAGATCAGGGTTCTGGGTGCACCAGGGTTGGCTTCATTCCGAGGCCTCTGTCTTTGGCTCAAGGCCGGCCACCCTCTTGCGGCCTCTTGCCACGGTTGCCCCTTTACACATGTACATCCCTCGTGTCTCCTCATGTATCCAGATATCTCTTTCTTATAAGGACACCAGAGTGGATTAGAGACCATTTATCTGAACTTATTTAACCTTAACTGCATCTTTAGAGGACCTATCTCCAAATATAGTCGCATTCTGAGGTATTGGGAGTTAGGGGAAAAAGCGACTTTACTTTTCATTTTTCTGACTTCAAAAGTGTGCTGTTAACCACATCACAATGTGTGTGCATGAAGCTCCTTAAGGAAGCTGAGAGAAAGGGAGCGAGTGCACATCTTCAATCTTTAGGAAAGGGTTAGCAAAAGAGGTTACGTGTGAGTTGAGCTTTGAAAGATGGACAGGCCTTTTTTTTTCCTAATTTAACTTGTAATTATTGTTTTAAAACAATTTTTCTTATTATAAATGTGCTACATATCCTCTTTAAAAACTTAGAGACTTAAATAATAAAAAGAAAAAAAATTCCAGAATTGTGCCACGAAATCTCCTTTTAACAACTTGGTGTATACTTTTTTTTATTTTTATTTTTTATTGTTGGGGATTCACTGAGGGTACAATAAACCAGAACGACTTGGTGTATACTTTTTAAAACTTAATTTTTTTTTCCAGATAGATGGATGGGTAGCTAGACAGAGAAAACAAGAAGGAATTATTAAACCATTGTACTACTGTATTCTTGTTTGTTTGTTCAATGTTGCATTATTAGAAATAAATCACAGATTGTGCCAGTGGAGAAGTCAGAGACATTTTTGGTAGGGATTAGTTTGCGCAGGATCACGGACACAGAAGGTCTGTGGGTCTGGCTCAGGACTAGTTATACAATTCAAGTTGCCATTTAAGGTGAGGGGAAGTTTGCAGCCAGACTTCTAGGGCTTTAGATGATCAGGTCTGTATGAAAAGATGAAACCATTAAGCTGTTTTTGAACATTCTAAACCAGGAAGTTTAATTTGGGGGGAGCATGCTTGATGGATAGGAATGGGAGGAGATTAAGTAGGTTAAGAGCTTGTGAGAGGGGCGGCATCTGTAGCTCAAGCGGCTAAGGCACCAGCCACATAAACCACAGCTGGCAGGTTCGAATCCGGCCCTGGCCTGCCAAACAATGACAACTACAACCAAAAAATAGAAGACTCCTGTTTGGGGGAGAGACATCAGAAATAAAAAGCAGGTGTTGACAGTGGGCAAAGAAGATTCGCGCAGGAGGAAGAATTTAGACGGCCTTGCGTGTATAATGGGGAAATCAAGATGGATGAGGGCAGCAAGTGATGGGACCACCATGGTTGTGGGCAGCTTGGAGAAAGAACTGCCCCTAGGGGTGATGATGATAAGATGTTGACTTGGAGAGCTCAGGGAGGCTTCCAGGGCTGAGGTGGCTTTCAAGCAATCACAGATGTGACCGTTTGGGAAAATGGCACATATCTCTCAATTACCCATAAGAAGCCAAAGGTGGATGATGCAGTAAACCTTTACTCCAGGTCTTCAACTTTTGTTGAGCTTTATAAGCTGCTGCATTTTACAGAGGGTCTGTGCCACACGTACAATTCACTGACCCTGGAGGACTCAGTAACTGGGGATGTTCAGCTGAACTCTATGTTCACATGTGGTAGAGCTTTGAGATCACTTTCTTGGAGTAAGTTGATTAGTTTTGTTCTTGAAAACAGGGAACTAACTATCAATTATTCATCTAGTAAGTAAATTACATGGACGTTTGGGCAAAAGAGGAGGGTGGATGTTCACTCGGTGGCCCTGGTTTAAGGGCCAACTGTCCACATTCTGGAAGAATCACATTTACCTCTTATTCTTCCCATTAACATCCCTCAGTGAACTCTTTGTTTAATGAAAATGCCACAAATCGAGCTCGGTGCCTGTGGCTCAAGCGGCTAAGGCACCAGCCACATACATCTGAGCTGGCAGGTTCGAATCTAGCCCAGGCCTGCCAAACAACAATGATGGCTGCAACCAAAAAATAGCCGGGTGTTGTGGAGGGTGCCTGTAGTCCCAGATACTTGGGAGGCGGAGGCAAGAGAATCATTTGAGCCCAGGAGTTGGAGGTTGCTGTGAGCTGCGATGCCACAGCACTCAACCCAGGGTGACAGCTTGAGACTCTGTCTCAAAAAAAAAAAAAGAAAGAAAGAAAGAAAGAAAGAAAAAGAAAATGGCATGAATCTTATCCCATCATTAAAAAGATTTTGTGTTATAAACTCAATGTCCAAGGAGCCTTTGTGAAGTTTGAGACTATATTGGTGTCAACTAGGAAGGTACCTTAACTCTTAAAGGTCTTAGGTTCTGAACTAGCAGATGACAAGCTGTGAAATGTAAAATGCTTCCACGATATGTCTGAAAGATAATTCTCATGGCCTTGTGTCCAGGGACATTGGCTGGGTGGAACCCATTTAAGCATTTGGCCACTCAGTCTATAGACCAGAGTTAGACCTTCTCTTGGTTATTAAGACACACCCTCATATCTAAAAGCTTTTGTAATCTTGTCTCTGTGGCTGAGCAAAAAAAAAAAAAAGCTTTTTTTGAATCTGTCCATCTTGGCATTTTTCCATTGCCACTGCTCTCTAGTTCAATTCAATGCTCTTGACTCTTCTTGACCTAGACAATCTCAATAGCTTAAGTGGCCTCTCTGCCTCCAGTCTCATCCCACTTCAGTCTATCCTTCACACTGCTGCTGGCATGATCTTTCTAAAACAAAGCTTGGAATACGTCACTTCCTTGTTCAAACATCTTTGAAGACTCAAATCGTAGAGGAGAATGAAACATGCTTAGCATTCTAGACCAAAACAGTAGCTACCCCGTCCTTAGCAACCTTTCCAGCCCCACCTCCAACCACTCCACCTGTCAGGGGTCACACTTCCCCTGCCTTATGTCCGTGCGCTGATGTCTGTGTTGATAACACCTTTTTTCTTCAAAGTCCAACCTGCATATTACCTCTTCTGTGAATCTTTCTGTTTCTTTTTCCTCCTCTTTGTCGGCCAAACACGTTCCTCTCACAGCTCTGTTCCGTTAGCTCTTCTTTATCCCTTTACACGGCACCTCATGCTGTGGTTCGCAGTTAGCCGTTTAGGCATCTTTCCTCTGGCGAGGCTATGCGCCCCTTGAGGACAGCAACTGTATCTTATCTACCCCTTCACCTTTTTATGAGCTATAAAATAAAGGTTGCTTAAAAAAGGGGGGAGGGCCATGGGAATTCTAGATCATATCCGAAGCAACCGGGTTCTACTTAACAGCAAATATGTGTATTTCTTTTCTTTTATTTTTTTTTTTTTAATTTTATTTATTTATTTATTTTGCAGTTTTGGCCGGGGCCGGGCTTGAACCCGCCACCCCCAGTATATGGGGCTGGTGCCCTACTCCTTACCCCCAAACACGTATATTTCTAACTCTCATCTTTCTATAAAAGAGATTTTGTAGAATATTTAGAAAATAGGATGTAATCTGAATTTTCTTTCTCAATGTACTGTTAACTGCAAATCCCCTCTTCCCAGTTCTCCATTAAAAACGTAACTATTTTTTAATAATAAATTTTATTATACACTATTTAGATATACACCATGATGTTACGAAATACACAAAGATAGTGAAACGGCAACTGTAGTGAAGCAAACGAACATGTTTACCATCTTACAGTTACTCATTTTTATGGATGACAGAAACAGCCCAAATCTGTTATTCATTCAGTAACAGTTCCAGACACAGTACAGCTCACTGACTGTGCTCCTCCCGAGGCATGTTCATCCTATGCTCCTGCTACTTCGTACCCTTTGGCCTTCATCTCCCTCCTTTTTGCTGTCTCTGCTAAGCGCTGTTTCATTCTCTATATCTGTTTATTTGACTTCTTTTTTTTTTTTTTAAGAGTTCACATATAAGTGAGTTACGTAGTACTTTTCTTTCTTTCTTTGGCTGATTTCCCTTGGCATAATATCCTCTAGGTTTATACCCTTGTGACAAATGGCAGGACCTTTTTTTCCCTAAGGCTTAATGATCGTCCACTATGCACGCACCCATTCCTCAGACACCAGGGTTTCCTATTCATTTACCCATAGAGAGATACTTCAGGTATTCCCATATTTTGGTTGTTGTAAATAATAGTGTAAATAATGCTGTAAATAATGCTGACTTCATTGCCTTCAGACATACTCCAAGAAGTAGGCTTGCTGGGTCATACGGTAGCTATATTTTTACTTTCTTCAGGAACCTTCATGCTGTTTTTCCACAATGACTGCCCTGGTCTACATTCCTACTGGCGCTGGACAAAGGTCCCTTTTCTCCACACCCTCGCCAGCATTTCTTATCTTTTATCTCTTTGATAACAGCCATCCTAACAAGTGTCAGCCTACCCTTCCTTTTAACTGTTCTTTAAACTATTAAAAAATATGCTGATACACTTGTTTTGTCTTATTACGCATAGCATAGTGAAAATAATTTAGTTTTGCTTTCAACAACTGACAATTTGGATAATATGAACCAAGAATCTCCAAAATGTTTCTATATCTTGCTCTGATAATCTCTAGTATCTAAGGAATCGATTCTAAGTACAGGAAAACCTTTTTGCTAACATACACACAAGGTTTGAGCCGTAGAGGTGCCATATAGCCTTGCCTTTAAGAGGACCTGGGGGGGGGGGGGGGTGAGGTGACGGTAGCCTCCAGCTGTGGCACCTTCAGGATCAAGCACAACATTCACACCAATGCCACGTTGTCCAGGCAGCTCTCAGTCACCAACTCTGTGGGCTGAGGCCCTTCTTATCCAGCCCTCCTCTCCTCGGTGTTGGATTTTCCTGGTTTATGCTGCCTTCCTCCCTCTTCATCCTTCACAGATGTTTCCCCCAATAATTCCCCTGCACTTCTAAGTCCACCATGGCTGCATGGCCTGAAGGATGTGATCTAGCAGGGCGCTGGGCAGTGAAGAAGGTCAGGGAGCCCAGGGGGCGTGGAGGGCACAGGGAGTCCAGGGAACTCCATGTTGAGTGAAAGGAGGGTGTGATGGAGTGAAGCCAGAATGGGAGGCAGGGCCCCACTGCACAGACAAAGATTTTTCACTTTATCCCACCACCAAAATCAGTTAAGGATTTTAATCAAAGAGGATGATCAGATTTGCATTTTGAAAAAGATTATCTGGGCACTGTTGTAGCAAAGGCACCAGTTTGAGAGGCCATGAAGCAGTCTCAACGAGCGTTAACAGTAGCCTGGATGAGGTTGTTGTCAGGGAGACGAAGACCTCTAGACATATTGAAGAGATATTTATCAAATAATATCCGTGGGACTTGGTAATGAGTCAGAAACAAGGGGATGAGAGAGAGAGAGGGAGAGGGAGGCTGAAAGGCTTCCAAGTTTGGCTTATGTAACTTGATGGATGAACGTGCCGTACATTGAACTTGGGTACCCTTGAAGAGAATCGAGTGTAGAGGGAAGACTGTCTGCATTTGGACAGACTACGTTTGAGATGCTCAAAAGAAAACATGTAAGAAATGAGTCTAGTAGATATTTAGTGATTGATCACAACTGGTGAACAAAACTTGTGCAGGTAATAACTTTATTACCTTTCTATGGCTTGTGGGTTTGGGTGCAGACACTTGTGGTCCTGGGGCCAGAGTTGTCTTCTCTGAGACATGGGGAAAACTGACTGAGAAGAGGAAGAGGACAGCATGCCCTCTGCAAGCAAGCACGTGGTAGAGCTGAAGGACTAGCCCTGGAAGAATGTAGAGCAGTGGTTTTCAACCTTCCTACTGCCGTGATGTATTTTCATCGTTACGAAGGCGTCGCGACCCACAGGTTGAGAGCCGCTGATGTAGAGTTTTGTCCTTGGCTTTTTGTGGCTTGGGAAAGGGTCACCGAGTAAAGGTCTGAACGTTTCAATGAGGAGCAGGTACAGCACACACGCATATGCACACACCAGAAGGTTTATTGTAAGGAACTGCTTTTGTGATTGTGGAAACCCGAAAGGCTGAAATTTGTGGGACAGGCCAGCAGACTGGAAACTCCAATAGGAGCTGATGCTACAGTCTTAGAGCAAAATTTCTTCTTTTTCTAGTAAATTCTTGGATTTTGCTCTTAAGGTCTTTCAACTGATTTGATGAATCCTGCCTGCATTATTGAGGGTAATTGGGTCAATTAATTGTAGATGCTTATGTATACCCCATCTACTAAATACCTTCACAGAAACCCTTTGGTCAGTGTTTAAGTAATTGGGTGCTGTCGTCTAACCAAGCAGACGCAGGAAATTAACCAATGCAGGGACAGCGGTGCTGTGCGGCAGGCTGGGCGCTGGGCCCTGCAGCTTTCAGTGAAGACCAGTGGGAAGAGGGAACTTCCTGGCACGTTTGAAGATTTAGGGAGGGGGCCAGAGAAGGACTAACAGTTCCGAAAGCCCTGTGGAATCATTTGTGAACTCAGTGAAAACTGATGGCCGACCGGTGAAAATGGGCTGCAATGGCGCCTCCTCTGTCTGTGGGGAAACCATGGGACCCAGGTGCCCCTGTTCACCTCACACCTGCAGGCAAGCTGCAGTCTGGCTTGGCTTCGGGGCATCCTTCTCCCCAGGGCTCCCCCCCAACCAGTACTGTCCTCGTCATTTCCATTGGGCTGGGCCCTTACCATTCTGTGATGCCTATTTTTCTAGCACAACTCTCTATATTTTTATATGGCTTTCTACACTGTTCATTAACTATTGCCAATTATGATTCAGAAAGGAAATGGCTTTCAGGAGTGTGGAAACCAATCAGTCTAATCAGGAAATACCACCTGTGGGAAAACACTAGTAAAAATTGTCAGTAACTTTTAGTGGTGTGAATATGCTTATGCTTTGAAAGCACAAACTTGCTTAGCAGGAGGGAATATTTTTTGCCCTTTTGTTTCGCATCAACTAAAATGTCACACAAGAGCTGTGAATAGGGAATTAAAAAACCCTCTTATCACTGGGTGATTGGGTACAGATTTCTTGTGTTTGGACCCCAAATTGCTTCTCTGTAAAATGGGTGGAGAATTCATTTTGACCAAATTATTCCAGAGTATTACGAGGAGCAGGTCAAATTTACTGATAAAATCGATTCATTAGAAGAGATCAAGGTACTAGGCAAATGGGAACGATGGTTAGTGTTACAAAATGTTGTTGCTACTTTATTACCTACCATTATCCTTATTTACATGGACTTCAAATGCAGTTAGAAATTCTACTGTAACCTCAACACAAGGCAAGCAGTGGGCTTGGGGCAGTGCTTGAGTCTTTCTGTACCAAAAATTGTGCATCATTGATTTATATGTCTGATTTCTTAATCAATCCAATGTTTATTTAGACCCCTGTCTGCAGTCTGATTCTCACCCTGTTGGAGTAAAGCCCAGGGTGGCCAGGCTGTTTGACATGAGGGCCACACAGTAGTTTCTGACTGAGCCTCTGGGCCTCCCTGTCCCAAGGCTGCTCCTGTCTACTGTAGACAAATTGCACTGCCTGGGGATATTGACCATTCACCTGCCGGTTCATTTTATTCTTCCCTCTGTTTACGAGGCAGAATTTATCTGTCTCTTCCAATTTGGGAGGCTTATTTCATCTTGAAAATTGGAATTATTAGCCTTCATATAAAAGCATTACACTGTAAATTCATAGGAATTCAAATTGTAACGTGAATGTTAATATGGTCTCACTGGCTCTCCGTTACCTGAACTGCTTGCAATCTTTTGCTGATGACAGCCCCAGTGGTATCAGCAAACTGCATGTGGTCCGACCTTCTACCTTAGCACTGGCTCACACGAATTGTCCCCGTATGGCAGTATGGAGAACAGGCAAAAAGTTATCATTACTTTATCCTTGATTTATCCATTTGGCATTTGTAATTTTTAAGACGGAGATTATTTTGAACTTTACTCTTCATGTTTTACAAGGCAAATTGATCGTGTTAGGATAAACCATTTTTTCTTTATAGAATAAGCTTTTTTCCCCAAGCACTAGTAAATGACTCTGCAAATCATCGATATGTTAATACCATACCCTTTACCATTTATACTCTCTATGCTCTCAAGACCATATAAACTGCTTGTTTGCTTGAAAACCAAGCATGTTTCATCTCCTGAGTTAGACATGATAGAAGCTGCCTGAGTTTGAATGGGTCTTGGAACACCTGCTCCTGTCCTTTCCCCCATATCCCAGAATGGTAGCTAGTGTGGCCTCTCTGAGACTCTGGAGATGAAAATCCCCTGGAGTCATTCCATCACCTGCAGGCTCCTCTGGCCTCAGTCCTGAGCCTGTGCCTCATTTCTCCCCTGCCTCCATGGGCACAGGGCTTCCAGTCTTACCCAACAATTTGCAATTACAGAGGGGTTTATGTGTTATCAGAGCTGTGTTCGTGCCCCCGCAGCCTCTACATCAGGAACTTCTTTTCCCTCCATGTCCTCTTCCTTATGTGTATTTCAGGGTGCAACTCTCATGTCATTTTCTCAGTGTGATCTTTCCAGTCCTACCCTGCCCTTCCCCTGGCACCCCAAGAGCCCATCAATCCGGCACCCACAGCTCCTGTAATTGCTTATTAATACAGCTTCTCCCTCATCTGGGAGAAAGCCCAGGATCCAGCACACTTTGTGACCCTTAACAGGCACTCAAGAAATATTCCTTGAATAACTGTTTCTTACCTATTTACTAAACTTTTCATAAAAAAGGATGTCTCCTAATCAAAATATTCTTAGCCTTAGTTTATAAGTGTCTGCTTGTTAAAGTGTGGTTCAAGGACCAGCAGCACTGGTGTCAACTTGGTGGCTTGTAGAAAACGCAGAATGTTGGACCCACTGCATACTTACTAGTTAGAATCTGTATCTTAATAGATTTTCCAAGGGATTTGTGCCCATCTTCAGGTTTGAAAAGCACTGTTACAGACTATTAGAGGTATGCAATTTTGTTTCTTTTAAAATAATTCTGGGCAGCACCTGAGGCTCAGTGAGTAGGGCACCGGCCCCATATACCGAGGGCGACAGGTTCAAACCTAGCCCCAACCAAACTGCAATGGGAAAAAAAAGGGCGGCACCTGTGGCTCAAAGGAGTAGAGTGCTGACCCCGTATGCTGGAGGTGGCAGGTTCAAGCCCAGCCCCGGCCAAAAAATGCAAAAAAAAAAAAAAAAAAAAAAATAGCTGGGCATTGTGGCGGGCGCCTGTAGTCCCAGCTACTTGGGGGGCTGAGATGAGAGACTCGCCTAAGCCCAGGAACTGGAGGTTGCTGTGAGCTGTGTGACGCCAAGGCATTCTACTGAGGGCAATAAAGTGAGACTCTGTCTTTACAAAATAATAATAATAATAATAATTCTGTAATTCAGTTTGTGTTTTTTTTTGTAGAGAGCCATAGGCACTGCCCTGTAATTCAGATTTTTTAAACTTAATGTTTATTAATTCATAACTATATACATTTATGAGGCACAATGTGATGATTTAATATGCAATGTGGAATGCTTAAATCAAACTAATTAACATAACCATCATCTCACTTACTTATTTTTGTAAGACATTTATAATATTCTCTTAGTTGTTTTGAAAGTGATTCAGATTTTTGACCCTTTTCCTGAAATAGTGATATACTAGTCTAAGTTAATTTTTAAAAAGTTTTTACAAAAACCCTAGTATGCTAATTTTAGGAGTAACTTTTAACGATAAATATAAATTGCCATTGTCATTTGGTACTATTATACAGGAAAATTTTGCTCATAAGAGGGACTTAAGGACCACGAAGATGAGGAAAATGTGCCTAATAACAGCGGTTTCCAGAATGTCCACTTACATGGCCTTCAGGAAACCATTGAGTGGGAAGAGGGAGCTGCATTATTGGTTACCGTGTTGCTTCTGGATGATAAGCACATCTTTTGCTTAGATGAGTGCAGTAACCAGGTTGAAGGATAGTTGCCAAGACAGCAGGAGTGATAGGGCTGCTGGGGGTGGTGGTGAGGGCCTTCCCACTGCCCTCCCCCCCAATCCTTGGGAGCCTGATGGTTTCTTGGGGATGTTCTCAGATGTCCAAGTGAGTATGTGTTTGCAAAACCATCCCCATCCTCCACACTCCCAAGGGAGGGCTAAAGGAAGCCTTGGCCATCTATGCTGCTGATGTCGCAGATGCCCCCGCCCCCTGTAGCTACTGTTGGGATGACAGAAGGTATTTTGTATTGCCGAACTCCTGCGGAATACCTGATGGAGGGACATGGCTCAGAGCTCAGAAGCAAACACAGATTATTAATAATGAGTATTTTACTGATTGATTACAAAATGAGTAGGCTTTAGCTTTCCTTATTTTCAGGTAATATAATGGTTCAAACATATAAAACATTTGTGGCCTCAAATTTCTCTGAAGTTCTTTTCTGAAGACTACAATAGTGGGCACCTGCCATTGAGTTTTGGCTCCTCTCTCACATTCTTTTTTTTTTTTTTTTGAGATAGAGCCTCAAGCTGTTGCCCTGGATTGAGTGCTGTGTTATCACAGCTCACAGCAACCTCCAACTCCCGGGCTCAAGCGATTCTCCTGCCTCTGCCTCTCAAGTAGCTGGGACTACAGGTGCCTACCACAATGCCCGGCTACTTTTTGGTTGTAGCCATCATTGTTTGGTGGGCCTGGGCTGGATTTGAACCTGCCAGCTCAGGTGTATGCAGCTGGCGCCTTAGCCACAGGTGCCGAGCCTCCTCTCTCACGTTCTTGGGTCTGCTAGGAGGCTTTGTTGACTACCAGATCATATTTGGGAAAGTTTTCTGCAGTGCAAGAAATGCAGGAACGTGGCGTCTCTGTGGATTGTAAATCAAAGCATCGATGGAAAACCCTTTCTTTTAAGTTTCATAGTAACCTCTAAACTCCTCTTGAGCCTCATGAAAATAAATGCAGGAGGTTCTAAAGATGCTTCAGTAGAGTTGTTTATAAACACACACACAGAGTCTGACAATGAAGTGCGCGAACTTCTCATCTCTCAGCCGTCATCTCTGTTATTCGGTCTTTTGTGCCTTTGTAAGCAGCGTCACGTTTAAATATTGCACCTTTTGAAAGTTCTCTTTGGCCAATAATAATTCAGGCACAGATATGGCTGGATAAGGAGCCTGCATGGTCATGTTGGAAACAAACCAGCTTCTCATTTGAGTTCCCTTTACATTAAAATAAAACAAAGCAAAAGTAAACAAAGAGAAAACAGCACCAAAAGCAGGAACCTTTCTGAGTCATGCTATTTTTACTCTTGCGCTTAGTTAGGCCAAAAGGATTATTTTTAAAGATGTGAAATAAACCCATGATAATGGTGTGTTTTATTGCTTTTTCTTTTTAAATGTCTCCATTGAGGTTGAAAAAAGGAAAATTCTTCCCGGAGTCTAGTTGTTACAGCTTTAGCAGGTTCACTGCCCACTGCTCACAAGGACGGCAATACAATGAGACAGCGGGGGTTTAGGGGCTACAGCCACTGGGAGGAGGTAGGAAGACCTTCTCAAATCCACCTCCCCAACAGTCTAGGGAAAGGGGCTAAAATAGTTAGGTGGGCAAAGGGCTAGGCGATTGGGGCTACTGATTGGGTTCAGGTGGAATCATAGGGGCGTAGAAATTGTCAGTTCCTGGGTAGGGGTCTCAGGTGAGGTGAGTCAGTTTCTTGGTATGGGCCACTGATTCTGGTGGATCAGCTGATCCGCTGGAATTCAGGGCCTGGAACATATCTCAAAAACTAGCCTTAGGTTTCACAAGGGTGATTTCATCTCTGGGAGCAATGAAGAAAGCCAAGAATCTTTGTGCCCCTCAGCTATGTGACTCCTGAGTAGCAATTATAGGGAAGCAAACTAGGGGAAAAGGCTGGTTATATGCGCTATGTCTGTACCTTTGCAGAGTTCAGCCCTCCACCACAGTTCCCACCTGTGGCTCTTCATTAATTATATACAGAGGGGTTTCATGGTGATGAAATGAAGAAGTAGGTGTGAAGTTTAACAGCTGTCTTTTCCATGCTTTGTTTCATAGATTTTTGTATTCATCCAAAATAAAATACACGGCTCTTGCCACTTACCAGCTGCATGTCTTTAGGAAACAGAGGTTAAGTAAAAGATTCCTCACCTGTAAGGTGACAATGATTATGCCTTCCTTGCAGGGTTGTTGTAAGAGTTAAATGAGATAATTTAATTACTGTATATACTCGAGTATAAGCTGAGTTTTTTTTCGGCATTGTGCTGAAAAATCTCGACTTATACTCGAGTATATATGGTAAATGAAGGCTCGCATTTGCAAGGGCTCAATCGCTGTTAGGCATTTTCATACTTATTTTCATAGCTGACAATTAGTGGGAACAGGTAGACAGAATGGTCACCCATAGTGAGAGGGGCAAAGCCTTTTTCTCTCCCCCAGGTGGCTGTGCTCTTTACGACCTCTTTAAAGGAGCTAAAGAGGATGAGGGAGCACTGATCTGGCATTGCCCAGGGAGCTTGGCTGAAATCCAGGCCACACAATAGTCATAGGAACATTTGACACTCAGATAACACAGGCCACAAGGCAGGCGCAGAGGGGAAATAAAACCTGTTAGAGCAACACTCGGGGGGAATGCAACACGTGTTTCCACACTTATTTATAGAAGCTCGTTCCACCTCTATGGCAGAGACCTTTTGGCAGTCTTAATTTATTTCTGGGGAAAATCCTTGAGACAAAAAAGTTGTAAAAATAGCCAGTACTTTACTGACCGCGCCAGTAGCAGTGGCATGTGAGCAGAAATGATAAGCACAAAATATATTTTCTTCATAAACATTATTGCATATAGGACATTGCTCAAAAGATTTGATGATAAAATAAACAGGGAAACTACTGATCTAACTGAGGGATGAGAAAATTGGTGTAGCTCGTAAAACATGGTCAGGACTAATATTGGGGAAGCCTTGGTGGTTGTGGCTTTCCTACTGATATAGTATATAGAAAATGTTGCCACCCCAGATTCTCATTTATGTAAGAATGTCTGTGTTGTGGATGTTCCAAAGACACAGAGCAGCCAACATGTTTTAAATATCCATGGTTATAACTTAGCTTGCTGGGGCTGTGTGTGTGTGTGTGTGTGTGTGTGTGTGTGTGTGTGTGTGTTTTAGGCAGGTGCTGTGGTGTCGTAATTCACAGCAACCTCAAACTCTTGGGCTCGAGCGATTCTCTTGCCTCAGCCTCCCAAGAAGCTGGGACTACAGGTGCCTGCCACAATGCCTGGCTATTAGAGATGGAGTCTTGCTCAGGTTGGTCTTGCAGTCCTGAGCTCAAGTGATCTGCCCACCTTGGCCTCATAGAGTGCTAGGATTACAGGCATAAGCCACTGCACCTGGCCTGGTTATTCGGTCTTTTCAATCCTAAAGAAAATGCTCAGTTGACAAGGTGACTATTGACCTAATAGGATGCCTTGGTGTGGGTTTTTGGGAAGGCACTATAGCTAAGTGTTTCAGACCAGGAGATTTGGAATCAGCCAGATCTCTGTTTGAACCCTCACTCCATCGCTTACTAGCTGTGGAACTTTGGGCAAATTATTCAACCTCTGTAAACTTCAGTCTCTTTAGTTGTAAGATGGGGTTGTTCTGAGGATTAATTGAAATCATGTTTGTCTATGAGAGTAAATGATAAGCTTGTAAAATGAAGAGACTCCAAAGTACAGAGTCTTACATAAGAGAGCATTTATTACCCCTCACAGGTTGAGAGGCTGGTCCATGGACATTACTCCACCAGGTCACTCAGGGCCCCAGGTGACTTCTATCTTGTTGTTCCTTAATCCCTAGTCTTCGGGATTGCTGTCCACACCTGGGGTCCAGCTAGGGACAGGCATGAGAGACAAAGACTAGAGAAAGTGGCTTGTCCCCACAGATGGAGAAGTTGTGCATGTCATCTCTGCTCATACCCATTGCCCTGTTACTCACATGGTCACACCTCGGGCCAAAGAAGGTGGCGGAAATGTAGTCTGTAACTTGGTGGCCATGTGTCTAGGAAAAAAAGGAGGATAAAATTTGGGGAGGCAACTGTTTGTCATAGCACATAGTAGTCAGAGCTAGCACATAAATGCTTAAAAATAAATGGTATTGGGGCAGCGCCTGTGGCATAAAGGAGTAGGGTGCCGGCCCCATATGCCAGAGGTGGTGGGTTCTACCCCAGCCCCGGCCAAAAACTGCAAAAAAAAAAGAAATGCTATCATTTTCATGAGTTCTCTCTAGCATGTGTTCCTTGGGAGCTAATTTCCTCAATTAGCTCATTGCCTGGGACAATATTTTTCAAGTGAGAAATACTGGATAAATGAATAAATGGTCTTTCCTTCATTTAAGACGTTTTTACAGATGTCATGGGTTCTCCAGCACAGCTTTTTCGACTTGCTCTCTTTTGTCAGATGGTGGAGGGACCTGCAAGGAAAGGTGAGGAGAGCAAATACTGGCACCTTCCCTAGGTGATGTCATCTAACCACAGACCACGTTGACTCTCACGGGGGAGGTGGGGGGGACAAGCACCTGCACCAGGAGCCGCCGCCTCTACATGGCAGATGCTGGAGGGACGGTTGTGAATGAAGGAATAGTGCCTGTTTGTAAGGATGAATTGGCCTGACATGTCTGGCAGGCTCTGATTTTTCTCCAGCATCATAGATAAATACTGAAGTGAGCTTTTTAAATTCATCTCTTATACATTTAGTTCTCTGAAGTTAATGGTATCTTGCCTCTCAGTATCTCATTATTCTAGCAGACTCTATAAGTACAAACACATTTTCCCTGGAGGGGAGAAGTAAGAGAAGAGGTCCTTCCTGAAGGTTTGGACCAATCCTTTGGGCTGACCAAGCTGGAATCTTGGGCTGTCATTTCAGGAAGGTCATTAAATATGACCCAGATACTCGATGTGGGAGTCACATCCCAACACTGTCATCAAGTCCAAAGGAGATCACCAGCCTCTAATATAGTTGGTTCCATTTTTGGACAGCTTCGATAGATTTTTTTGTTTTTTCCGTGTTGCATCAAAACCTTTTCCCCCATGATATCTGTCTATCTTACTCCTACAGGTTTCTATTCTCAGGGGCCACAGAGCAGAGCTATAAGCCTTTTTGCAGCTTTCTTTAGCTGCTGTGCTGCGATGCTGGGTGTCTTGTGTTAATGGAGTGATGCCATTTTTGCGGCCTAGGTCTTTGGATCAATGACAGTGGGAGCTGACAGGCAGTGACACATGTGAATACCTCCCACTGGAAACGTGAAATACATTTGTGATGCTGAGTTTGGGGTAATGAGCATATTGGATAAGCAATAGATTATCCAAGTCTAGGTGCCACTAAGACGTCCACGGTCAGAGCCAAAGAGACCAGTACAGAGAAACATGATCTGCAAGTCGGGAAACTTCAATGCTGTTGTGGAAACCATGTGCCTTGCCTGCTCTATGCCAGGCACTGTGCCAGTGCTTAGCAATGACTGAGTCACTGTCCCTGCCTTTGTGGACGGTTTAGAGGGCCGCCCTGGGGAGCAAACACGTGACCTGAGTGCAATGCACGCCAGAGGTCTGGGGCCCAGACAGTGGGCATGTACTGGATGAGGAGGAGCAGCCTTCTGGCCTTGGTTTCTCCGAGTCTGGCTTACAGTTTCCATGTCAATAAAGAACAGCGAGTGTGGAAGCACAGAAGCAGGAAGGAGCAGGCCGTGCTCAGGGAGTGGTGAGGTGCACGGTGGGTGTGAAGAGTGCATGGGTGGGCATGGAGAGTGCACGGGTGGGCATGGGCAATGCACGGGTGGGTGTGGAGAGTATACGGGTGGGCATGGGCAATGTACTGGTGGGCGTGGTGAAGCACACGGGTGGGCATGGGCAACGCACGGGTGAGTATGGAGAGGCCGAGAGGGCAGGCAGAGGCTGTGTCAGAAGAGGCCTGGATGCCACATTAGGGAGTGGACTTTTCCCCCAACATACCCGGCATCAGAGGACTGTAAACAAAGGAATGGCAGGAGCAGCTCTGGGGGAGGGAAGCTGCGTGAGCCGCTCGCTGCATTGGGTGAGGTTTGGAGCATCTGGATTAATGGCAGGAGACCACCCTGCAGGCTATTGCATCATGTCAGGCAAGCCAAGCCAAGGGACTGATCTAAAGTAGCAGGGAAGGAGCAGAGTGACCAACTTGAAGAAAAAGTACTTGGTGAGGCTTGGATACTGAGGCCACATGGGGGAAAAAGCCAGTGAGGGACTCTGGGCAGGAGATGCTTCTGCTGGTGGAGAATCCGCAGGGGCTTCAATTCCCGTCGCTAAAGTGCTGGGAGGACCTGGCCCAGCCATGGCTCTCTCTGCTGAGGTTCCCCAGCCTGCCAAGGACACGGGGCTGCTCCTGGCACAGGTGAGAGGAGAGGGGGTGTGCTCCACACAGCTGAAGAGATAGGCACCATTCAGCTGAAGGGACAACTCCTGTCTCTCCTTGGCTCTGACTTACATGATCTTGAGAACAGTCTCAGATTGGACCTTGTGCCCCATGGAGCCCAGCCTGAGAGCCCCAGTGCCTCCTTCGGCAGCCTTGGGTCTGATCCCTGCCGGCCTCAGCTCAGAAGGGGCGTGTGGAGGGCCCAGCACCCTCCAAGCCTTTTCTTTTCTTGATAGTTTAGTTTCAAACTCAAGTTTGGGGAATACTCAGCCATTAGTCTAATTTCACCCCCATTGATCCCTTTCTCTCTTTTCTAGCAACAAACATAGAAGGTTTCATAGATTGGGTCTTAGCTTTTCTACAAATAAAACCACAATCATAGCCTGTTATCAGTCACTGCATTATTAATTCCTAACTTAACATAAAACAAATGCCTATGTGAAACAGTTATAAAGTATTGAGAGAATATTTATTTTCAGTGACTAAACTATACACTTCCTGTTCAGCGTTAAGGAAAATTGGTCTTTATTATTCCAGGGAAATGTCAAAATCACTAAGTATTGTAGCATTTTGACCTGTGTTATGTTGAACAAACCTTCCACATGTTTCTCATAAAAATATACATCAGAGATGTCTTCAAACTGAATGCCAAACTTAGTTAAAGAAACAACTCTCTTCAAAGTTATTTTGAATATCAAATGTAACAATCAAGTGTACATCAGCGTGAGCCTTGTTTTTCTTCAGAGGCGGCCTCACGCTGATGGATTTAGCAACTCAGTGCGTGTTAGTCTAAGTGGTGGAAAGGAGGCTCTGCTCTCATCACGGTAACTTCTGCCAACTGCCAGACTGGGCTTTGAAGAAACTCTCCACCATTTTTTTTTTTTTTTTTAATGTATCTAACTACTTATAAAAAACATTTTTAAAAATTTCGTGTACTTCCTCTTGCTTGATCTAAGTGATGATTACCTGGGTGTGTATATATGTAAAAATCCACCGAACTGTACACTTTTCTGTATGGAAGTCATAGTTCAATGAAATGAGTATATATATTTTCATAGTTCACAGTATGTCTGCAAGGTTAATTAAAAAATTTGTAGTTAGGCTCGGCGCCTGTGGCTCAAATGGCTAAGGCGCCAGCCACATACACCTAAGCTGGTGGGTTCAAATCCAGCCCAGATCCGCCAAACAACAATGACGGCTGCAACCAAAAAAAAAAAAAAAAAGCCAGGCGCTGGGGTGGGCACCTGTAGTCCCCGCTACTTGGGAGGCAAAGGCAGGAGAATCGCTTGAGCCCAGGAGTTTGAGGTTGCTGTGAGCTGTGATGCCACAGCACTCAACCCGGACGACAGCTTGTCTGTAATCTCATAGACCAGTGATTTTTGGCTGGTGTGCCGAGAAAATTTTAAAGACTGTTAATTACATTATTTTGAAAGAAGTTCAAAGCAGTTTTTTTTTTTTTTTGTGAGACAGAGCCTCAAGCTGTTGCCCTGGGTAGAGGACCATAGTGTCACAGCTCACAGCAACTTCAAACTCCTGGGCTTATGCGATTCTCTTGCTTCAGCCTCCCAAGTAGCTGGTATTACAGGCACTCACCACAATGCTTGGCTATTTTTTGGTTGTAGTTGTCATTGTTTGGCAGGCCCAGGCTGGATTCAAACCCGCCAGCTCTGATGTATGTGGCTCGCGCCTTAGCAGCTTAAGCTACAGGTGCCACTCGACTTTTTTTTTTTTTTTTTTTTTAAATCACATTTAAAAAGTGTGCCATGGACGCAAAATCTACAAACACATGAAAAAAAGCTCATCATCCTTAATCATCAGAGAAATGCAAATCAAAACTACTTTGAGATATCATCTAACCCCAGTAAGAGTAGCCCACATAACAAAATCCCAAAACCAGAAATGTTGGCGT
>CAUYPK010144638.1:0-22140 GCA_963574355.1 Loris lydekkerianus
CCTGGCCAAGAGGCCACGCATCTGAGGTTTGGCCAAAGCACTGGAAGCCATGGTAGTCACTGTCCTTGATGGGTATGCCAATCTCAACGCGTCCTCCCGGCTGAGGTACACACGACCTGCCAAAAAAAGGTAGTTCTCAAAATAACAATAGCTTGATCTTATTTATTGAGTAGCTACTATAAGAATGGCATTCTAATCCTCACAATCTCCCAAGTTAGATATTAATCCCCATTTTACTGATGAGGAGACCGAGACTCAGAGACGGTAACTTATTTGCCCACAGTCACAGAGCTAGCAGAGGTCAGAATGGTTTCTTCTGTTTTCAAAGCCTACAGTCCTTCCCCTACCCCATGCCCTGTGCAGCACAGTAGGGGAGGAAATATGGGAGGGAGCCGGGAGCCATTCTGAGCATGTCCCTGGAGCATAGAGGGCTGGCCCAGCAGGCTGCTGACTCGCTGTTTTCCTCACCCCATGCTAGCTAGATCACGTTCATGCTATGGCATGTGTCATTTCCTTCTTGCATTTTTTTTTCATGGTAAATGCTACTTGCCTTTTAGGATGGAGTGCAGATCTCTTGTCCATAATTCTTACTTGATCTCCTAATTGCAGCTGTGCACTCCCTCTCTGAACTCTCTGCCTGCCTTTCATGTAACAGGTAGGACCCTAGATCAAATGTTTGAAAGAGAGAGATTGGGCTCTGTACCTATGGCTCAAGCAGTTAGGGTGCCAGCCACATACTCCTGAGCTGGCAGGTTCGAACCAGCCCGGGCCCGCCAAACAACAATGACGGCTGCAACCAAAAAGAAGCCAGGTGTTGTGGCGGGCACCTGTAGGCCCAGCAACTTGGGAGGCAGAGGCAGAAGAATCACTTGAGCCCAGGAGTTGGAGGTTGCTATGAGCTGTGATGCCACGGCATTCTACCCAGGGTGACAGCTTGAGGCTCTGTCGCAAAAAAAGAAAAAAGAAAGAAAGAAAGAAAAGAAAAGAAAGAGAGAGATTGAGTTATGCATAAGGGATTTCTGGATGAAAATTAAGAGTGAGAATTATGGAGTCCCAAAGTGGGGAGATGTGGGTGAACTAGGTAAGGGTCCAGCAAGGCCTGCCCCTTGCCTACAACAGGCACAGATGCAGCTCTGGCCTGACCTCTGCTTGCCCTCACCTTCCTCACCATGGCGGTGCTTTGTGCTTGGAGGCCTGAACACTCCTGGCAGATACACCACAACCCTTCCTCTTAATGCTGCATAACTGAGCAGCATTTTCCCCATGGTGTTGTGGAAAATACCTGGAACCGGGAGTCCCACAGGCCTGGAGCTTGTGGCCTCTCAGCCTGGGTGTGGCTGTGTGAACCTGGGTAGGTCAGCTCCTCTATCTGGGGCCTGTAACTGGACAGCGAACTTTCCAAAGGATCAGTAATAGAGGGATTTTGCCCTCAAGAAGCTGTCAGTTTAGAGAGAAGGATTCGGTCTAGTAAACAGATCATTGTAAGTCAAGGTAGTTATTTCTGCAATAGGAGGATGAACAGCACTACACTGAGAGGAAACAGGGAGGGACAGAGGGTACAGTGACCAGCCCTGCAGGGCAGGGGAGTCAGAGAAAAACTTACAGAAGAGGCGACATGTCAATAAAGCTTTGAAGGATAATGGGGGTTTGTTGGGCAGAGAGGCAATTGGGAGTACCCCAGTACTTTGAGCTTCTCTGGTTTGGTTTGGGTTCATTCCTTGAGTTCTCTGCCAGTTAATGATGTGCTCCAGGTTACTACTTGGCTTTCAGGGTGGGTCCTGGCACCTCTGTGGAAACTCAACTCAGGCACCATCTAAAAATCCTAGCCAAGCTCAGTGAGAAAGCAGCTCACAAGGGAATGGGTAGTGGGATTGGAATAGAAATAAACAGGCCAGAGGAGGGAGTTTCAAGAAGAAGTCTATTTTCAACTATGTTAAGTGCTGCAGAGATAAGGAAAGATGAAAGAACATTTTTGAAATCCAGAAAAAAGACTGGAAGGAAATATGCCAAAATGCTAATAGTGGTTGTCTCTGGGTGTTGTGACGATGTACGAGTGATCCCTTTTCTGCTCTAACGCACTACTTTGTACTTGCCAACTTTTCTACAACAAGCATTTACTTGATAATCAAGAAATAGAACAATTGAAGCTTGTTTCAAAAAGAAGTCATTGGTGACCTTGGCAGGAGCAGATTCAGTGGAGTTGCACTGACAAGCCAGATTGCAGGGCATTAAGAAAGTGGCAGGGGGTGAGGGAACAGAAGTGTGTGGAACACTTGGAGAGAGGGTTGGCAGGACATGGAGGATGAAGATGGTGCCTGCAGGCGCCAGGGCCAACCAAGGATGTTTGTTCTTTATTTAATGTGGGAGGGACTTGTAAAAGCAATGAAATTTCCTGAGTCGAAAATCAGGATCTTATAAAGGACTTTTGTTAATTTTCTGGATTTAAGACACAGAAAGAGAAAATTTATTGGAATTTCTGAGACTTTTCTGTGGATTGTGGGAACAACAACAAAAAAAAAACAAACATGAAACTGGGATTGTCCCAGAAAACTCAGGCTTTGTGGTTGTTGACTATTGTGTGGGTTTCTAGCTAGAAGGGAAAGAACAAGTAAAGAATAAATATAAAGAAGCTGCTGAGAAGCAGGGGAGACCCATGCTCACAGCAGCATTATTTACAATAGACAAAAGAAAAAAGCAACCCAGTGTCCATCTACCCGGGACATACATACAGCAGAGTATTATTCAGCTGTAAAAAGGAAGGAAATTCTGACTCATGCTACAATATGGATGGACCTTGAGGACACTGTGATAAGTAAAATAAGCCTGTCACAAAAAGGCATATGCTGTAGGATTCCACTTATAGAGGCACCGGGAGTAGTCAAATTTATAGAGATGGAAATTAGAGTGGTGGTTCAAGGGCTAGGAGAAGAAAGAATAGGAAGATATAGTTTAATGGGTACAGAGTTGCAGTTTTGGAAAATAAAAAAATTCTGGAAACAATTTTTGTGGTAACGGTTACACAACACATGAATGTATTCCTTAATTTACTTTTTTTAATTCGAAAGAAAATGCCATGGAATGAACACATTTAATGCCACTGAACTGTGCACTTAAAAATGGTTAAAATAGTAAATTTGGGGCCAAACATGGTGGCTCACTTCTATAATCCCAGCACTTTAAGAGGCCGAGATGGGAGGATTCTATAAAGCCAAGTGTTCAAGACAAGCCAGGGCAATGCAACAAAATCATCATCTCTACAAAAAAATTTTATCTATCTATCGATCTATCTATCTATCTATCTATCTATCTATTGAGTCTCACTCTCTTGCCCTGGGTAGAGTGCTGGAGAGTCATCTTAGCTTACAGCAACCTCAAACTCTTTTGGCTCAAGCTATCCTCTTGGTTCAGCCTCCTGAATAACTGGGGACTACAGGCACCTGCCACAATGCCCAGCTAATTTTTCTATTTTTAGTAGAAATGAGGTCTTGCTTTTGCTCAGGCTGGTCTCCAACTTTGAGCTCAAACAATCCACCTGGCTTGGCCTCACAGAGTGCTAGGATTACAGGTGAGAGCCACCATGCCTGGCCTCTACAAAAAATTTAAAAACTTATCTGGGACTAAGGGTGTATACCTGTAGTCCCAGCTACTTGGGAGGCTGAAGAAGGAGGATTGCTTGAGCCCAGGAGTCTGAACCTGCAGTGAGCTATAATCACACCACTGCACTCTTGACTGAGTGACAGAATGAGAGTCTGTCTCTAAAATAAATAAATAATAGATAGTCAATTTTATATTCTGTATATTTTACCATAATTTAAACAACTTTAAATAAATATGAATAATCCCACCCCCTAAAAAAGAGTAGGGGGGGCAGAGTAGTCTCTGGGTGTCCCATTGGGGATGGTTTTGGCAAAGTGGAAAGAACACTTTGTATTCAGAATGCAGGGAGAAGGTGAGAAGGGTAGCTTCAGAAACACAAGTGTGATGGAGTAGGGGGTGGCAGTAGAGGGTGAGAGTCTGTCCCCCCTGCTATGGCTAAGATTTAAAAGATAGGCTGGATTTATTCATTGGCTCATTTGATCAGTGAAGTGTGATCCTCAGCATCAGCAGCACCTTCAGCATATAATAAATAGCACCCTCATGTGAGTTAGGGAACAAGCACCCCCCCCCCCATCCCTGGGAGATAGAGCCTACAGGTGCAGGGCTTTGTAAGTGGACAGTATCTCTGTGGGAGTGGGGATTGTAACTCCTACCTGGCAACTCAGCTGAGTGCCTCTATATTCTAAGCAGCTTACACAAATGAACCCCTCAGCCCTTCATACCAGGCACAGTGCTAGACCCTGTAGAGTTTTCTGAGCTATAGAAGACACGTCTCTACCCTGACCTTTCCAATGTTTCTTTATTATTTATTTATTTATTTAACATGTGTCTCACTATGTTGCCCTCAGTAGAGTGGCATGGGTCATAGCTCACAGCAACCTCCAACTCTTGGGGGTTTTTTAAACGCGATTCTCTTGCCTTAGCCTCCCAAGTAGCTGGGACTACACGCACCTGCCACAACAACTGGCTATTTTTTGTTGTAGTTGTTTAGCTGGCCTGGGCCGGGCTTGAATCTGCCACCCTCAATGCATGTGGCTGGCGCCATAACCACTGTGCTACGAGTGCCGAGCCTCCAATGTTTCTACTGTTGAGGGAGCAGAGGGAAGAGAGAGGAGGCAATCCATTGGACAGCAAGACCTTGAATCCCTTCGGCAGGCTCTGAGGCTCAGATAGAGAAAGGAAGCAGGGACAAAAAAGATGGCAGGAGTGGTTGGGGTTGGGTATTGGTACTGCAGTCCCAGTGGCAGGTCCTGGAGATAGGGGGATGGGATGGACCACACTGAAGAAGCTGACCTGGGATTCAAGTCTAGGAGGGAACGTGGGGAGGAAGGAATCTGAGGACAGCACACATGTGCGTGCTTAGAAACCCGAGATGGGTTTATAACCAATTGTAATCAGAGTCTGTGTGGCCTGTCCACTGCAATATGGCTTGTGCTGCCTTCCCCACTGTCAGCCCAGGGCAAGGCTGTCTATGATGTAGGGTGACAGGTTTGGGGATTGGGAAGACCAGGGTTCAAATTCCAGGTCCACAGTTTAGAAGCTCATGTGACCATGGATAGTCTAAGTTTCCTAAGTCTCAAGTTTCCTTACCTAAAATGAATTCAATTAGGCTGGGTGTGGTGGCTCACACCTGTAATCCTAGCACTCTGGGAGGCCAAGGTGGGTGGATTGCTTGAGCTCAGGAATTTGAGACCAGCCTGAGCTAGAGGGAGACTCTATCTCTACTAAAAATAGAAAAACTAGCTGGACATGGTGATGCATGCCTGTAGTCCCAGCTACTCAGGAGGCTGAGGCAAGAGGATCACTTGAGCCCTGGAGTTTGAGGTTGCTGTGAGCTATGATGATGCCACAGCACTCTACACAGAACACCAGAGTGAGATGCTATCTCAAAAACAAAACAAAATTGAGTTCAATTATACCATCTCCCCAGGAGTCAATAAATATTGAATGTGTTTATTTATATAAAGCACCCAGTGCAATGCCTGTGCAAACTAAAGAATGTTCAGTAGATGTCACTTCATACACAAACGCACATATAGGGGTAATCTATCTACAGCAGTAAGGTTTAACACCTGCCCCACGCTTCTACCTGCAGCATACAGAAAACCATTCCAGTTGCTTGGTCTCAGGTCCCTCTTTGCCCTCTTTGCCCTCCTCAGTGGGAGGAGATGTGGGTGGCTCTGCTTGGCACATCCTGCCTCACAGAGCATGCCATGCACCAGACGCTGTGTGTCTAGGATGCCTGTGGTGAAGCATGTGTGGTAGGTTGCAGGGTGCTGCGGTGAGGTGGGCTCACTGTGAGGCGCCCCTGATGAAACCTGGCATGGGGAGGGGAGATGCCCCGGCGAGGAGCAGCACTGCCTCCCATCCTGTCTTGCCTTCCTGCGTCACCTTCTCCACTCTCATATTAGACTTCCAGTGATCAGATACTTCTGTAGAAACGGACCTAAAGCACCTCTCCTTCGTCCCTGAGGACAGCCTGTGACTACTTACCTGGCGTCTCACTCCCAGCACTGCTGGGTGATGGCTCATTCTGAGCAGGGCCATGGGCTGCCCTAGGCACCTTGGGGATCCTGAAGGGTGGATGAGTCCCTAAGGAGGGTGAATACAGCACACACTTTATTTGGGTCTCCAAGGTCGCATACTCTGCAGGCCTCCAGGGGTCAGAGGTGAATAAACTCTGGGCTTGCTCTGGAGGAGCTCAGTGTGGTGGAGCACCTGGGCCCCAGTTTCTCCTTGGCTAAGAGCCCTCCCAGAAGCATGACCTGAACACTTACTCAGGAGAGAGGACAGGCAGTAAGCTCTGCCTGATGAGACATCAAGGCGTTACAGAGCTGGTGCCCTTCCAGCCGAAGGATGAGTAGGAGCAGAGGGACCAGGGACTGAGCCTTTCAGGCTGGCATTGTGTGGTTTCAGGAAGTTCTGACCCGGGGGTGGACATGTCCTATTGAGGTTCTCCAGGGACCCACAGTGCCTTCCTGATTTTCTGAAACCCAGAGGGACCAAGGCAAATGACAGGGTCTGCGACAGAGCTACAGCTGTCACTATTTTGAGGTAGGTGGTTGTTCACTATTTCGAGAACCTGGCTGCACTCATCTCTTCCAGTCAGATCTATTCATGTCCAGAGAGGAAGAAGGGAGGCGTGGAGGGACAGTGTTCCTTTCTCAGGCACAGGGATGGGGCTGGGCAGGAATAGGGGCAGCTGGCAGAGTTGGGCTGGACTGGGCTTGACCAGCCTGGCCCTGGAGGGACCTGCCATTGGGCAGAAGGATGCTGTTTATTTGACTGTGGTGTATATGTGAAGGGCTCAGTTACAGCAGCCTCGGGCGTTCTGTAACAGGCTGCAGCTGTCTGGTTGCTCATTAGCTTTCCTGACATCTTCTCGGCACTGGTCCTGGGAGAGCAGCCCCTATGCCCCTCCCTGTGGGCCGGGGCCCTGAAAGGCTGACTTCTCACCCCCAGCCGGGGAGCTACCATGATGGATGGCGCTGCTGCCCCACACAGACAGACGTCTTCCTGGAACAAGCCCTGTTTGTTTAAGGCAAACAATCACCATCTACTCTGCTGAAAGCCTCTTCCTGGATCAAGGGCCCCTGCCTCACCTGTTTGCTACCCGCCTGTCCCTTTGCTTCTAGACACTGGGAAAGGACACATCCAGAGACCAGCCAGTTCTCGGTACTGTCCTCAGAAAGGGGACAGAGCGATATGTTTGGAGGTGAGTTGAGAAAGAACTAAACCTCCATGAAGACATGGAGAATCGGGCATCCAAGAAGGCAGGGGCTTTGTCACCTGGTGTCTGTGCTTTCTTCATGTGCTTCTACTCAAGTTACACCACCCCTGCTTCAGCTCCCTCAACATGGAAGAGACTAGTTTGTTAGATCAATGGCTGTCAGCCCTCGGCACACAATGTGGTCATCTGAGGAGCTTTTAAGAATGACTGTTCAGGCCGGGCACGGTGGTTCATGCCTATAATCCTAGCACTCTGGGAGGCCAAGGTGGTGGATTGCTTGAGCTCAGGAGTTTGAGACCAGCCTGAGCAAGAGCAAGACCTTGTCTCTAAAAACTAGCCGGGCATTATGGCAGGCGCCTGTAGTCCCAGCTACTTGGGAAGCTGAGGCAAGAGGATCGCTTGAGCCCAAGAGTTTGAGGTTGCTATGAGCTGTGATGCCATGGCACTCTACCCAAGGGGACAAAGTGAGACTCTGTCTCAAAAAAAAAAAAAGAAAAGAAAAGAAAAGAAAAAAACCAAACCCACAACCACCACAACAAAAACTGTTCAGTTGGGTCCCAGACATTGCCATTTCTTCCCCTAAAGCCTTTGAGTGACTTCTAGTGCAGAGCCAGGGTTGGGAACCATTGGTTTGGGTGATTCCCAAGGTCTCTATAACTATTGCTCATTGGGTCTTCCTTAAAAACTCTTTGCTCCTTAGCAAACATCTCCTGGAAGTCACCAGTCTACAGCCTATGGGCTCCCAGAAGTTCCTGCACTAGGAGTTCCTCTTGAACAGACCCACCTCAACTGGGGCAGGAAGGGACCTCAGAGCCCATTTGGTCCAGCTTGGTGTAGAGATGGCCGAACTGAGGAACACTCCTCTCCTTGGGAGGAGTCCCAGCTCACATGGGAAGTGCTTTCTATGTGTAAAGTCCCAGCACTGGGGGAAACTCTTCTTGGTGTACATGGAATAGTAGAGGATGGACAGCAAGATCGTGTTCCTGGAATATAAGTACTCTTTGTCTTGCCAGCTAGATCAGAAGCACCTTAAGAGCAGGGACCAGGTCTCCTTTGTCTCATTTCTGTACCCTCTTGACTTCACAACAAATGTCTGTGTGGATGGACGCATGGATGAATGGGGCCTTCCTTCCCGAAAGCTTCTCTTACTGCTGGGTGCTCATCACCAGATTTGGCTGCAGGTGATCTGGGCTGCCATCACCACTGTCACTGCTGTGAATAATGAAGGGTCAGGGCTGAGGGAGGCAATCAGGTATCAAGAGAACCCGTTGGCATTGGGACTCAGGGGAGGCCTAAGTCAGTATTGTGCACTGGTCCTGCCAGGCTTGCTGTGAATGGTGAGGCCAGGTTACATGCCATTGTACCCTGCTGTGAACTCACGTCTCTCTGAGCCCTGTCGCACAGTGTAGCTGAGAATTTCTCACTCTCAAAGGTCTTTTTGGCCAAAAAAGCCATTTCTGCCAAAGGAAGAATGTGATCCTAGAGGGATTAGGTGGGGATGAGAGGGGTTTGGTGCTGGGTGGGGACAGGAGTTGGTGCCTTAGACTTGGTCTGCATAACTCAAGCAAGCTCCTAGTTCCGTAGAGTCCTGCCCAACACTCCACCAGCCACCCTTTACTGGACTCCCACATGGGCGGACACCAGCTGGGCTGGGGGTGCAGAGCTGAAAGATAAAGCCCTGCCCAGGAGGAAGGTGGAGCCATGTAGAGGCTGTTGGGAAGAGAGCAGAGCACAGGCCAGGTGCCTAACAGGGAGGGTGGCCAGGAGCTTCCTGCTGGGGGTGAGGGGGATTATTTGAGCTCAGTGGGAGTTCTTCAGGGAGGATCCCAGGAATTTGAATGCCATCTCAAATGCACAGGGGAACTTGAGTGGACAGGTTTAGGAACTGTTCATCTAGTGGAGCTGGGAAGGGCTTCCTAGGCCGAAGGGCTACATGAGCAAAGGGAGGTGCCCCAAGGGCACGTAGGAAATGGCTAACAGCCAAATATGTGCAGAAACCAGGTTATTTTGGGAAAAGAAGGGGATGTGACTCTAGTGGGAAGATGGAATCAGAATACCTTTTTGTTAGAAAGGTTTAAAATGATTCCCCCAGGAAGCAATAATCCACTTCAGTCCTCAGCCGGTGCTGAGTTGCCCAAGTCGCAGGGTGATCTGGTGCCGATTACCAGGTCTCAGTGCATTAGGTAATACAACAATAAAATCTGGGTCATTGCAGCACAAAGTCCCCTTTATTTTGACAAGTGTAGTTTTTGCTCTGAAGTGTTATCATAAATAATTAAATTAAACCAGTAAATGGCTTGTAGTATGCTTTACTGAAGTAACAAAGTCTCTGTAACCCCAGACACTGAGCCACTCCTTTGGGGGATTCTTGGCTCTGAAACATTTGGGAATTTTTCACAATTCAAGAATATTTGAAGTAATGAAGAGAGAGATGTAGGGCTGAAGGCTCATTCTATTCTATCCTGCTGCCTTGTTTCCCATGGGTGCTCCCCATTCTGCTGTATCCCATCCTGTTTTTTGACCCAAGGCAGTTTGAATTAGTAAAGGGATCAACCCTAAGCTGGCCTGTGGTAAAGGAGATTGGGTCTAAGTGCACATACGGAGAAGTCTCTTTCTCTCTTTTTTTAAAAATAAGGTCTGCTCAGACACAAGGGCATCAATAAGTAGGTACTTTGAATCTTAGGGAGAAGGGCTGGCAGGGACTCTCAACCCACCCCTACCCACTACTTCTACCATTTTATAGACAAGGAAACTGAGGCCCAGCCAAGAGACATGAATGAAACCTTCTCTGAATAAGACAAATGGCCAAAAAACATGAAAAAATGCTTATTGTTCCTAATCATTACAGAAAGGCAAATAAGAACCACCCTAAAGATGTCACTTAACCCCAGTGAGAATAGCCCACATCATAAAGTCTCAAAGCTGCAGATGCTGGCACAGATTTTGAAGGGACACTTTACACTGTTGGTGGGACTGCAAACTAACATAACCTCTGTGGAAAGAAATATGGAGACTCCTCATAGTAGTAGACTTTCCATTTGACCCCACAATCCCACTACTAGGCATCTACCCAGAAGAAAAAAAAGTCCTTTTATCATAAGCACATTTGTACTAGACTGTTTATCACAACTCAATTTACAATGGCCAAGATGTGGAAACAACTTAAATGCCCACCAACCCAGGAATGGATTAACAAACTGTGGTATATGTATATCATGGAATACTATGCAGTCATAAAAAGATGGAGACTTCACATCTTTTGTATTAACTTGGATGGAGTTGAAACACAGTCTTCTTAGTAAAGTATCACAAGAATAAAAAAGCAAGTGTCCAATGTACTCAATACTAATATGAAGCCAGTAGGTGAACTAACACACACCCACACGAGAGGAAAAACTCAATTTGATTCAAGGTGTGGGGAATGGAGGGGGGGAAGGAAGGTGGATTGGTGTGCTCCCACCTACTGGCACAATGCAAGGCTACATGGCACACCTCCTGGGTGCCGGACACAACTGCAACAGGGATTTTACCTAATAAATTCAAACATTGTAACCTAAAAAAAGAAAAAATAAATAAAAAGAAAACTGAGGCCCAGGAAAGTGAAGTGACTGACCCGTAGCTTGTTGGCTGGTGGGTAGGAATAAGTGACCCACAAAGGGTAAGTACAGAAGACTCAGAAAGCCACAGGAAGAATGTGCTGGTGAAACAGGGGCTGAAGGATGGAGAAAGGAGAAGTCATAGGCAGGTAGAAGGAAAGAGGAAACAATATGCAGGAGCGAGATTTGGTGGAGGGCGGGGGGTTCTGACCCAAGTCTTTAGGAGAGATCCTGAAGTATAGTCAGCAGAGCCTTGCACACCCAGACCTGTTTGCTGCATCTGAACGGCTCTTAAACTAAGCAAGAGAGAAGTGGTAAGATGTGTGCAGAAGAGATGGAAAGAAAAGATGCTGGTTAACAGCAGGGAGGAGTTACTAGTCCCTCCTCAAGGTGAGAGGACAGTGTTGGTGCTGCAGGCCCAACTCAGCCACACTTGAACCTTACCCCTCCTCCTCTCCTCCTAAGACAAAGGATCTGGTTAGCCCCACCCCCAGAGAAGTTCATGCCAAAGGTCCCTAACTTTCCAGGCAAGCTATGGAATTTGCCTACCCCCTAAGCCCCATATAACAGGTGTCTCTAACTGCCTTTGGGCTCAGATACCACCTCTGCACTGCCCCAGTGGGTCACGTCCCCTTCTGATAAATCTGGTCTGAACATCTCCATCCCTCTCCTCTCTGAGCATCACGGCTTGGCTTACACTTTTCAGAAGGTTTCTCCCCTCCTTTCCTATCCATTCCACTTCCCACCCCCATGCCCCCATTCTCCTGCCTGCTGGACATCCAAGCGTCAGCTTCCCTCACCGTCCTTGGGGTGGTAGCTGGTGGCCAGATTGGGGAGGAGCTGCATTCCATCGGCACCTCTTTTTGTGGCATCCCAACCTTTAGGACTTCAGGCAAGGACAAGGCCATGCTTAGACCAGAACTGCCAGGGAGAGATCCTGAACCCAGCTGCCTCAGAGTCTCAGGGCGGCTGGACTGAGCCAGCTCTGGGGAGAGCATGACAGACCGACAGGCCCTAGACACTGGATGGGCCGGTCAGAATGAGGTACCTGATGGTGCACGTGGCCTTTCCTTCTGCTCTCCTCAGACCAGCTGTTATTTATAACACCTTTAGTGGAAAGGAGAGTATGTTTTTCTAACTCCAAGGAACTCTGAGCTATGTAAACAATAGAGACAGAGCTTGGAACTAAAATCACCTACAGGTGATTTTTTCTGGGCAGCCAGCGCTGCACCAGAAATCCCTAAGGGGTGGAGGCCAAGGCTCCGGCGTGCTGCGGTGGGACTTGGCAGCACATACACTCAGAAGTTGGGGAGATGTCTGCCTGCACTGGGCTGTTGTCCTGGGCTGTCGGTCCTCCTTTGAGAGCAGGAAAGGGGGAGGCCTGCACCTGGTAGGCTACATGACAGGGACCTCCTTCTCCTTGACATCCATGCCACCTTTCACAGGGAATATGCAGGATGTCCCAGGGAGGGGGAGGTGAGCTCAGCTGACCTGAAAGCCCAAGGCCTACACCCCTCTGGAAAGCCATCAGGTGCTGCCCCGTGGGTCTTCTCCTCCTCCCACAGACCTGTGGCATGCCAGGCCACCTCTTAGACTGCTGTGGCTAGGCAGGTGTTGCAGAAGGAGAGGTGCCCTGCCCACGAGGTGGAAACTGCGACTGTCTGCAGAAACCTATCACCAGACTGGATCCTTAGGGACCTCATGTCTTTATTGTCTTCCAGAACCCCAGCTGCTCCCTGGAGTGCCCAGCTCCTCTGTGCCCTGCTGCACCCTGTTACACTCAAGCTTTATCATCTTGTCTGTCTCCTTAAGGCAGGTCTGTCTGACTTACCTCTGTGCCCATTTCCATATACAGTAGGTGCTCAATCAATGCTTCTTGAACAGAATGGGGCTTCTTTAGACTAGACCCGATGTCCCTGGTCAGGATGACTTTGGTAGAAGGCCCAGTTTTCTGGCCCAGCTGCACTTGGCCTAGGGGGACCAGCCAGAGAAAGGCCAGGGAGGGTCCACTGCCCTTCAGTGGAGCCATCCATCTGCTCTGTGTCAGATCCCATCCCCTCGTCGCCAGGCAGGTCAGCGGCTACTACATCCCTTCCCTGTCAGGCACTGTGGGATGTGTGTGGCCAGGATGGCGGGCAGGGGATTTTAAACAAACAGCCCATGGCCCCAGTTGGTGCCAAGCCTCACTGCTCCCCCTACACCTCCCCTCTCCAGGCACAGGCGGCTCACTGGACCGAGTGACAGGGAGCCTGCTGAATTCATTTAGCAAAAAGGATTTGGTGCTCTGTCTCCCACTCCCTCAGCCTGGCCAGATAGCATCTTAGACCTGAGCACCCCTCCTGTTCTCTCTTCCTCTTGGGCCTTTCACCCCCTAATCCACAGAGTGGGGAGCAGTCACATGGGCCCCCAGCTCTCGACAGGAAGCTGTCAGCACCACTGGCCGGCTCCCTCACCACCGGGGAAGGCAGGCTGCCTTCCCCCAGCTCCACTGAAACCCAACCCCTCTTTCCAGCTGCAGCTCAAAAGAGCCCCCGGCTGGCCCTCCCTGGGGACCTTGCAGCCTGCAGATCTCACGGTCAGGGAATTTTCCCTGTGTAGTGTTCCAAGCAGTAGAGCCTCCAGAACAAAGGGCAAGGAGAAACAGCAATCGATGGATTGTAGATGGTCTCTTTCTACCCCCCCACTGGGGACAGAGGAGACCAGTTTCCTAGATCTGGAGGAAGGGGAGGCCTAGAGGACAAAGATCATCTTTCCTGGGAAAGTCTGTGCCTTGGGAAGCGCTCCTTGGAGGAACCAGGCCAAGATCTGTTGGACCAGTCCCAATTTCTTCTACCTCTGCCCCATAGCCCCCATGACCTGACACCCCAGGGGCCCCACATGTAGCAAGAGACCTATGTCAGAGTCATGCTGCCTAGAAGGGGACTGTGGCTGGGTAGTGAGGAGGCACAAGTCCCAGAACTCACTGATTCCCTTGTCTGGGCAAAAGGGGACTTGCAAAAGAAAAGGTGGGCTTTTTTTGTTGTTGTTCCTAAGAACAGACTATTCCTCCAACTTAGATAATAAGCTATTGTTGAGCAGTAGTCCTAGTAGCAGTATAATAGAATGAAGAGAACCCCCAAACAAGCATTGGTTCAGTTTTATCACCTGTGATGGGACTGACGTTATTTGCCAACACGAAGTACCTACTATGTGCCCCACACTTAGTTGGTAGAGGCTGAAAAATAACAGGATCCCCACCTAAGTGTCACATCAACTAATGGGTATTGAAGGTACTTTTAAAATGAAATGTTGAAATAAATAGATAAGGACCAGTTGTAATGATCTCATTAACTTTCTGGGAATGAGGCTGCTAAAGCGATTTTTAAAGTTCTTAAAAACAGTTAAGTAATCCAGACTTGTTTCTGTAATCTGGTCTGCACTATTTATTTGCTTAGCAAACTGTTTCTTCATAGATAGTAGAAAAGGAAAGACTTCAGACCAGCCCCAGGCCGAGTTTATCCCAAATTCAGAGTGGGGTCTGAATTAATTAGGTCTTTCTGTAGTTTAATGTATAAACCTGGGCTCAGGAAATTTGCCTTTAAGCAGGTGCCCTTTCAAATGAGTGAGTTTCATGTGACTATTTTAACTTCAACTTCATTACCCTTTATGGGCTGCAGGAGTGGTGGGGGAGAGGGATCTGGTGCAAGTCTGCTTCCATGAGTGGGGCGCTGAAGGAACCGTAAAACACTCCTACGTCCCCCTTCTCCCAAGCAGGGCCTCGGTGATCTGCCCACCTCCCCAAGCAAGGTAAATTCTGGGCCTTCTTCTAGCCTCAGGTAAGGGTAGGGGCCAAGGGTCCTAGTCCCACTTCTAAGGCTAGTGCCCTGCTAGGGACTTCTTGTCCTTGAACTTCTCGTTCTAGCTTGTGAACTGCCTCCAAACTCCTTCGCCATCAGAGTACCGTCTTAGGCCCTCTCTTACTCAAGAAACTGTGATTACTGCCTGCTCCTCTTGGCTAACCTGAACCTGCTCAGCCCCCACTACCTGTTGGCACCCCCTTGGATCTTTCCCACCTTCTCTGTCTGCTCAGAGGCATTCCAGGTCATTTTGTCCCTTCAGATAGTCCAATATGCTAGCCACCAGCCCCTGTGGCTATTGAGCCCTTGTGGCAGTTGAGAAGTGCTGTACTATAAAATACACATCAGTTTTGAAGAATCAGTATGAAAAAGGTAATGTAAAATATATCTAATAAGTTTCAAAAATTTTGTCTTGATTACACGTTAAAATGGTAATATGGATATGCTGGGGTAAATAAAACATTAAAATTAATTTCACCTATTTCTTTTTATGGTTTCAATGTGGCTACTAGAAAATGTGTAACTGTACACATGGCTCCTATTGTGGTTTCTGTTGGACAATGCTCTGGGTTGCCATGCAGTGGAAGTGGCTGGGTGGGTGGTAGGCAGATTTCCCTTTCAGTGCAATTCTGTATGTAATCTTTCTTTCTTTTTTTTTTTTTTTTTTTTTTTTTTTTTATTAAACAGGGTCTCACTTTGTTGCCCTTGGTAGAGTGCTATGGCATCATAGCTTACAGCAACCTCAAATTCTTGGGCTCAAGTGATCCTCTTACCTTAGCCTCCCAAGTAGCTGGGATTATAGACACCTGCCACAATGCCAGGCTAATTGTTCTAATTTTAGTCGCGCCGGGGTGGGGGGGGTGGGGTTTGCTCTTACTCAGGCTGGTCTCAAGCTCCTGAGCTCAGGATATCCACCTGCCTTGGCCTCCTAGAGTGTTAGGATTATACACTCAAGTTCCCTGCGTAGCCTTTCTAAACTTCTGCCTCCTTTTGTTTTAAATGGAATTAAAAGTACCTGCTTCAAATGATTATTGGATGAACTAGATGGGCTAACAGTTGTGAAAGCAACTAGAATATTAACTCAATACATACTGATTTCCTTGCCTTTCTTTCCGAATTACATTCCAAAACAGTTCTTAGAACAGTGGTTCTCGACCCTGAATGCATCCAGAATCACTTAGGGAATTTTAAAACCATATGTTCATGCCTGGACTCCATTCTGATTTAATTGGTCAGGGTGAGTCCTCGGTATCAGCCTAATTTAATCTCCAGGTGACTCTAATGAAAATTTCTGCCCTGGAAAAACTGATTGCCCCTTCACCCCTCAGTGCTCTGACCTTCTTGTTTTATGTGGTGTCCCTTTAGCATTTTACACGTGTTTTGTGCTGCTTTAATGATAACCAAGTTTACTGAAAGCCTGCCAAATGTCTGGCACTTTACATATATTATCTTTAATCCTTACCACAACTCTGCAAGGTAAATTAGATTAACCCCATTCCGCAGATGAAGAAGCTGAGGCTTAGAAAGGTTAAAGTAACTTACTTGTTAAATAAGTAGAGGGGAGCCAGGGGGAAGTACTCGATTCCAGGTAAGTCTGACTCTAAAGTGAGAAGAAGTCATTGATCACTAGACATGCTGCCCTCAGGTTAAATTCTTCAGTCACTAGAATATAAACGTCCAGGAGCAAGGGTGGTTTCTTCCTGTTGACAACAGATCTCACAGAATGCCTCCAATAGCCCCTGGAAAAATATTGAATAAACCTCAGAGTATCTGTTTGAGAGTATCCCTGGGTGAAGAGGCTCCCTGGGTGAAGAGGCGCCCTGAAGACCGGTGAAGATTGAGGTCTGTGCTGCACTCTAAGCAGGGAAGTTTCAGGGCAGGCCTCTGGCAAGTACAAGAAGGCTCTGGAAAGGAAAGCAGGCAGAGGAGAGAGACTTTTGGCTTTCTAATCTCCCCCAAATCAATCTCTCCTGGCAACTTCCAGCACTTATTGAGAGCCCCGGTCCATAAAGGTCAAGAAGGCAAGAGGCAGGGTGTGGCCTCTCCAACTCATAGGGTCCCTCCCCAATATGCCACAACCAAGAGCTGCCTAGGTTTTCTGGACCAATTCTGAGTTCACAAAAACCTTTGTTAAAGGCTTGACTGAATGTGATTCAATTTTTCTCCTTTTGTACGACTTCTAATACAAATGTTCTTAAATAGAGGTAAAAGCCTTTGACTCCACCTACCTGGAGGATGGACTCACCCAAAGCCAGAAAAGGTATAGGTAGACTGCACAGACTGCACAGACAAGCATGATGTCACATCCTGACAAGTGATGGGAAAATCTGGATCCACATTCGGAAATGGCATAACTACAATCACTAAATTGTAAAAAACTAAAGAGGTAGGAGGGAAGGGGAAGAGATACATGAGAACGTCCTCAGTGGCTGTGTTATAATGGTGAAATTACAGATAATTATTTCTTTTATTTGCCAAATTTTCTGTAATGTGTCTATATGACTTACAATAAAAGGACAGAAAAACGCCTTTGGTGTGATCCATCCCAACAAACACCACAGGATTTGATCCTCATTCCTTTATCCCTTGCCCCAGTCTGGGCCACCTTGCCCCCACCCGTTCCTGGGAGTCAACAGGGACAGAGGTGAGAGGCTCTGAGCGGAGAGCCTGCCATCCCCCACCCTGAGGGTGACTTGGCAGTCTGCCCCCCACAGCTGGTCCTGCAGTGGAGGATGGAAGAGCTGCACACTTCTCACCCCAAGCTGTGCTCCAGGAACTGGGTCCTTTGGGCCTCACAATTGTGCCCTTGTCTTTCTGCAGGGAGCAGAAAGGGAAGTGCAGCAGTTGCCATCTCTCTCTTCTGGGGCAACCAGTGCCTCCCTTGGGCTCAGAGCCAAGCTCTGGAGCAAGCCAACCTTGACCCTTCTGCCAGCAGGAGCAAGGGCAGGGCAGACCTGTGGTCTTCGGCTGGTGCATGTAAGACTCGTGGGTGTCTAGAACTGCAGCACCTGAGTAGACAACTTTCCTGTTTCTCTGAGGCTCTCTCCTCAGGGTGGTTGAGACCCCACCTAGGAGCTAACCCACCACTCCCTTGTCTCTTCCCCCACTCCAGCATTTTGGGCTGTCCCCAGATGAAGCAGTGGTAGGGTGGTCATGAGCTTTGGACCCACTCAAGCCTTGGTTCAAATCGTATCCAGTTTTACCACTTACTAAATGAGCAACCTCAGGAAAATGACAGTCAGAGCCTCATCTGAGAAATGGCTGCAATGAGGGCCAGATGAGAGAAGGGAGTCTGAGGTGAAGCACCTTGCTCGGCTCAGTAAACAGCAGCTGTTATTGGGGCTTCTGTCATCCTAGCACCTCCTGAGCCAGGCTTTTGGGTTTGAGGGGGGACCCCGGACTTGACTTTAGGGCCTGGCCCTTTTCAGCAGTTTGCTCTCATGGCTGTGCTTATGGGCTTGGCCCTAGGAAAGCCACATGACTTCAGGCTGGCTCCTTAGCCATTTCTTTGTGTCTCCTTGGCTCTGAAGGAATGAGGTAATCCCTCAGAAGCGCATTCTTCCTAGAGAAAGAATCTTGATCTTTCCTAGGGACGTTATAATCGCTATCCTTGCTTGAGGCTGGATGATGATGATGGGGGCTGACCCCATCCCACCTCCACCCCTTGGCTCTCCCACCCTGGCCCTGGCCCATTACAGGACTACAGAGTTTGGAGGGGATAGACTCCCATCTGCAAGTCTCTGTTGGTGTTTCCCTGGAAAATATACAGTATTGGGAGTATTTCTGAAGGACAGTGACTCATTTTATAAAGTTGCAGCAATTTAATAATATTATTGTTATTATTGTTATGCGGCACCCTACAGTTTGAAAAGCACTTTCTCATACCTCAGGTTGTTTACACTTCTCAACAGCAACCTTGTGGGTGATATTATTATCACCATTTCACAAATGAAGCCATTGAGGTTCCAAAGGGTAAATGATAATGAGACACAAACTCTAGGATTCATGTCTTCTGACCACAAATCCTGGAAGTTAAACACAAGTAAACATGTAGTAAATGTGAGCTTGATAGGAATCTCCTGAGGACTTCTCCCTGTGTCTTGAGCCCCTGCACACACCAAAAGGAGGGCGGTCCTGTTGTGGAAAAAAAAGGAGGGGAGCAATTTCTCCTAGGCATTGGGTATGACATTGCCAAGTTAGGAAGGCAGATGCCTCTGTGCCAAGGTGGAGTTTCAGGAGTGCAGAGGGTTGCTGGCACCACACCTGCAGACTATGACCTGGTCCTTCCCACAACCCAGCTTCATCCCTGCTGATGTACCCTAGTCATAGTGGGGTGGGAGGGGAGAAGAGAAATTTCTGGAAAGCCTTTTTAGGGAGCAGGACCCCCAACAGTGCTCAGAGGGGCATGAAAGAGACTCTCCCTTCTGGTCTTGAGTCTGGGTCAAGTGTCCATGTGGCCTGCCTGCCGAAACAAGAGGGCTAGGTGGATCTGCTGAGATCAGGAAAGTGCTGCTGGGGCCAGCCCAGGCTCCATGGCCCTTCCTTGCCCACTGTTTCTGCCTGTGGAGCCTAAACTCAGTGACAAAATCTTGTTTTGAGAGCCTTTGACTCCCACATTGCTGTAGGGCGTGGGAAGTGGGCAGGGAAGAAGGCAGGGAGGTCCCGGACCCAGTGTCCTGAAGTCGGCCATCCATCTGTTTGGCTTTGACGCTGTCTGCCCCTCTGCCTTCGTGGCCAGTTGTGTGGCGGTGCTATTTTCAGCAGGAGGGGTAGGAACACAAATGTCGTTCTGCACAGTCAGCCAACTTCCTGAGGTGAAACCCTAGCCGGAGGTCTCCAGGCCCCTCCCAGGGCACGAGCGGCAGGCCGGCCCTTAGACCAGCTCCTGGAAACTTTATAGCCCCTCTCACTGCTCCTCAGTTCCTCTCTCAGGGACTGCTCAAATAATAAAATAAAACATTATGGGAACAGTCAGCATTTATCGATCACCTACTGTAAGTCAGGCCCTGGGAAGGCGTTTCGTGGACGCCATCTCATTAGTTACCACCGGTGCTGCTTGTTCTCTGTCCTCCTTGAGAACAGGGTGTAGCATGTGAGGAACAGGCACCTTGTTTCTGGTTCGTTAAATTTGCTGCTGATAGATTGATCTTCAAAAAACATTGTTTTCATGAAAAAAAAAAAAAAAGGATTTAACTTACATTGTTTTGCTTTACAGAAAAACTTCGAGAAACCTTGGTTTCAGCCAGGCCTGTGTCCACAGTGGACACAGCCTCTACTGCCATGTTACCTATAATTCATAAGCATCTTTCTGGTTCCAGCTGTTCTTCCCATCAAGGGGGCCGTATTTCAGATGTCTGTTTGTCTGTTCTTTCCCACTTTTGCTCAACAACAGAGAGCTTTCTTCCCAGGATTGGGGGGTGGGGGGCAGAGGCTCTATGAACTGATAGGCCATGGGGGCTTGGCAAATCTCCCCTCAAAGCCACTGGGTCCCTGGGTCATTGTCCCCACGGAAGCTGCCAGGAGGGTGAGAAGTCCTGGGAGAGGTTGTTGGTACAGGGTGGGAAAGAGGAGCATTCCTGCAGCTGGTGGCATGCACTAGTCAGCCAGAGGCCTTTTTCATGGCCCAGTGCAGTGGCTCTTGGGTTTATGAGCTTTGGGAGATTTATATCACTCTGTATTAGCCACAGGTTTTGGGGGGTCACATCAAAGGTTAGAAAGCTGTGGAAAGAGTTCTTTCCCCATAAATCACACTTCCCCAAAATGTAAACCGCTGAGAAAAGCCAGCTTGCTTTATAGAGTTGGTAGGAAAAAGGGGACAGCAAGAACTCCTGGGGAGTTTTCCTAAAGAAACCTCTGGAAGGCTGGACAAAGGAATCCTCGGAGAGAGAGGCGCCAGAGAAGAAAGATCCCCTGGGACCAGGTAGATAGGTGGGATTGGGGGTTGAGGCTTGGAGTGAGACAACAACAGGGCTTGCAAGTCCTAGGTCTCTGCATAGCACTGGTTTTTTGCAGTGTGCAACCTGCACAACCATACATGGCAACTCTGTCTTTCCTTGCTTCCTCCTGGATGGATGTGGTGTCTCTTTCATGGGTTCCCATAGAATACTCCAGATAATCCTAGATTATAGTTATCTATGTGCATATCTATACCCATTCCTGGCCACATCACAGTTAGGTACAGAGGCCACGTCTTCTAAGCTTTTGTTTTCCAACATGGCATATATGTTCAACAAATGTTTGTGGAATGAATGCATTAGGTCATTTCAAAAGTTATGTCCGTTTTAAACTGTAATATCTCAGTGAATATTCAATTTAATCGAAATAAGCGCCATTTGAATCAGTGCACTTTGCCAACGTAACACAAGTCGATTAATTCCGTCGGCATAAAAATTGGGTGCTCGGGATTTGATGAAGTCAACGAAGGCCATTTTTGCTAGGTCCTGATTGGCAGAGGTTCTACCGGTGAGAAAGTTATCGAAGGGCTTGAAAAGATGGTAGTCGGTTGGTGAGAGGTCTGGGGAGTATGCTGGGTGGGGCAGAACTTCAATGCTCAATTCCTTTAATTTTCGGATGGTGATTTGTGAGACGTGCGGCCGGGTGTTGTCGTGGAGCAGGATCGGACCTCTTCTGTTGACCAGTGCTGGCTGCTGCTGACGCAATTTTCAGTACATTTCGTCGATTTTCTCACAATAGGACTCTGCTGTGATGGTTTGGCCTGGTTGCAGAACGTTATAGTGAATCACACCAGCCGCTGACCACCATACAGTAACCATGATCTTTTTTTGGTGGGGGTTTGCCTTTGAGAAGTGCCTGGGTGGCTCATCGGTGTCCAACCACTATCCTGAACATTTCCTATTGTCGTAGACAATCCATTTTTCATCACACATGACGATCCGATTCAAAAAAGGATCGTTTTGGTTGCGCAAAAGCAATGAAGAACAAACCTCGAAACGTGACAATTTCTGCTGATCGTTTAAATCGTGGGGCACCCACTTTTTGAGCTTTTTGACCTTTCCAATACGTTTTAAACCGTCAAAAACCACATGGGAGCTGACACCCAGTTCTTCCGCCATCCCACGCACCGTTTATGATGGGTCAGTCTCCACCAGGGCCCTCAAATCCTCGTCCTGGATTACTCTAGATCGACCACTTTGGGGCTCATCTTCGAGGCTAAAATTTCCGGAATGAAATTTCGCAAACCAACGTCGAACAGTGCGTTCATTAACACTATCATTGCCAAATGCCTGGTTAATTTTTCAGGCTGTTTCAGCAGTGCTTTGGTTCAATTTGAATTCGTAGAGAAAAATTGGCCGAAAATCGCTTAATGACATCATATAGTAATAGGCTGAAAAGAATAAAAAAAATTAAAAGTAGAAAAAAA
>CAUYPK010144639.1:0-43341 GCA_963574355.1 Loris lydekkerianus
CACCAATCCCCCTCCTTCCAAATAGATTTGTGGTGCATCTTACAATGGTATATGTGAAACTTAGTAAATGTAGAATGTAAATGTCTCAACACAATAACTGTGAAATTGCCAGGAAGGCTATATTAACCAGTGTGATATAAATGTGTCAACCAGTCTGTGAAACTACTAAGTGTATGATGCCCCATGATCATACCAATGTACATAGCTATGATTTAATAAAAAAAAAAAAAAAGAAAGAAAAGAGGGAAAGAGGAGATAATGCAAGAGAAAGCTTCACAAACCAGGTACCTGCAGCCCTCTTTGGTAGCAATTAACTGCTTTAAAGAAAGTTTCTTGAGCGCCTGCTGTGCCAGGCTAGTGCTGGAGGCCGAGCCACACCCACACTGCCTTGCCCTTCTGAAACTTAAGGGAAAGGCCATTGGAAGTAGACCAAAAGCTAAGTGGTAAGAAGTAGTTAGTGCTGGGGGGAAAGGAGGATAGTAGAGGACAGAATAAATTTCAGTGAAGAAAAAACTAAAAAATAATTCTTCAGAGGGTCAAAAACAATTTTTAAATCTCAGGGAGTGTGTACGTGTTTAATTCTGCAAGGGTGGAGAGACACCTACTCAATTATAAAATGAAAACCTGTGTGAGAATACGTCCTTAAAAACTGTCTGAATTTAAACAACTGAAGCGAACTTACTTTTAAGTACATTTTTATTTTTTAAGAAATGCGATCTACGTTGCTCAGACGAGCCCCTGAACACCCGGGCTCAAAGGATCCTCCTGACTCAGCCTCTTGAGCAGGCTTGTGCCACCACACCCAGATGCAAATGCTACTTCTTACAAAGAAAAATTATCAAGAAGGTTAATTTTGTGTTTGTGTCCAGCTGAACAGGTAGTAAAATATTGTGATAATCAGCCCCCTGTATGGATGAATTGCAAAGTGCTGCATGCAGCAAGCATGAATTACCATGATTCCTATATGCCAAATTTATAAAAACTATTCTCCACAAGAAGGCAAATGTGAGGCAAATCTCCCCAGGCTTTACTTATAAGGCTAATTGATTGTTTATCTTGAATATATTTGTGAACATAAAAGAGGGGACTGGGTGACCTAAGGAGCAACTTCCCTCTCATATCTCTCATATCTTTGAGGGGGTCTTTGGCGTTGGTTTCCTACTGACAATGATTTTCATTCTCTCCAATATCTGTAGACAAGTTCTTTTGGATCAGATCACAGACAGGGGTACCAGAGTAACCACACCAGAAATGGTCTCCAAAGCCCCACAATAGGTTTGTAGCAGGGAGTTACCGTAAAAAATTACTGATCTCATTATTATGGGACCCAAAACTATGGCAGTGGGGATACTAATCTCGTGATACTTCTCAGCAAGCATTTTACTACAGTCATGTAATTCTCATAGACTGCAATCACATTGCTCTCAGGACTGAAACACCCTTCCTTGGGTGTCCGGTGCCCTAGAACATGGTTGACCCGTCAGCCCTGCACAAGTGGCCTTGTCTCTGCCATGGCTCCCTCACCCATCTATGCCTTGAATACACTGACCCACACCTACTTTCCCGAGCACCAGGCTTTTCCTCCTCTGCGTAGGCTGTGTCTTCTGGGTAGAACCACCTTTCTGCCTCCCATCTTGGATGTCTGGCCTAGAAAGGAACCGCCCAGCCTGAGTAATAAGACAGAGACTTAAAATCCTCTGTCGGATATGCTTCTCTTTGTGTGTCACAAAGGTCCTTCAGTGATAACCGTAACTTGTAGGTTATCTTAAAGTCACTAAAAAGGTACCTCCAAAGCATTTTCTCTGGAGGGAACAATTAATCCCCTAGATCTCGATGAGCTGTGCTCTGCTCCTCACCTTCCCACCCTTCAGGTCTCCGACTGGTCCCCACTCCTGCAGCTGGGTTTAGCGTCCCTCCTGCGGACACACATTTCATCTCTGGAGCAGGCCACATGCTGTATGGAAGCTCAAGCTTATGCGTGCATCATAAGTACCTGGAGGGCTTGTTAAGGCTCCTGGGTTTCAGCCCCGCTGTTTCTGATTCTGTACAGGGGAGGTATTTGCATTTTTAACAAGTTTCCAGATGATGCTGTCTTCTGTGCTGGTCCAGAGCCCACACTTGGAAAAATCACTGCTCTACATGATGCTCCTTTGTTATGAATTGTCTATGGCGTACTCAAGCCCTCGTTTATAGAGCATAGCCTTTCTTATCCCTCCTTCTTGCCCACTCACCTACATTGTTTTCCCATGTTTTTTCTTTTCCTGCTTCCTCCTCTCCTGTCTACCTTTTAGGTCTTCCAGTAACCCTGCTGGGCTTTGTTTAGCTGTGCTCACACCTAACAGGACAACAATGACTCTCCTCTCTGGCTCCATTATGTTCACCTCTAAAATATCAATTGTGGCTGCACGTCCTGCCAGGCAAACTAATCTGTGATATTTGGAATGCATTTCATGAACCAGAATAAACTAGCATATTTGAGCAAAGCTGTGTTCTGGATATATTAAAGTCTAAAAAACTGGCATGAAAATCAGGTCTCATGTAAACAGGAGATTATTATTACTTAGAATCCTATAATGTGCCCATCATATGGATCTCTAGGGCATTTACAAACCCATTTTTACATAATTATGTGAAGAACCTGTATTTTATATGAGATGGTGAAATTAAATACAAAATAGGGCATTTTGAAATGGCTGTAATGTTTTAAATGAAGAAATGAAACTGTTTCGAGACATATGTAGGAGAGAAAATTTATAGACAGCAGTTTTCAGGAGGCTCTATTAATTCCAAAGGAAACACAGAATGAAAATGAAATACCTAAAGAATCAAATGAGAGGTCTCCCATAAAAATCAGTCTTTGTGATTCAATCGGTTAGGCTTGCTCTCTAACAACATGAATTTTACAAGGTGATGCTCACCTACATTAGCATTTCAATGGCACAATATTTTTGTTACACACTATTACAACTGCTGTAATCCGCCCCTTCACTCTTCTCTCTGCTCTTGAGTGTAACCCAAAGGTACAAAAACATGGCCGGCTATTAAATTGTGTGCCTGGGTTTTCTATCTGTCCCAACCTAGGCTGGTATCTTTTACCTAGTTGCTGGACATTGGAGGGAAAATGAAAGGAAGAAATCAAATTAATCTTGTGACCAGAAAGAGTCCAACATATAAACTAACTTTTGGAAACGAAGAGTATTTGATTCTATATCAAAGGCTCTGGTGCAATGTCCTGCACAGAGGGAAATCCTTACAGGAATGCTTACAAAGTTCTAAATCAATTTCAGAATGAATCAAAGGATTCAAGCAGTCATGTACTCTCAGTTCAAAATTTAATACTGATATTTGTTTTTAATTTTCTAATGGGACGTAAGTCTTCATGGAGAGTACCAAAGCATAAATGTCAAATCACTTTACAAATTTAAATTGCTATGAAGTAATTTTGACAATTTGCCTTTCCTTCAATTTGATATTTGATTTCACCTCTTCTAAATAAGTGAATTATGAATTTACCTATTTGCACAATGGCTAGAAGAAAGAAGGAGAATTACATTTTTGCCTATTCCAGATAAGGTCCTTGGGTTGCCCACATTAGCTGTGACCAGGAAAAATGTGTTTCTGTAATACTTTTTCCTTCAGTGACTCCATCTATAACACAGCTGCAAGGGAATCATGGCTGTCCCCTTACTTTCAGCTAACACCTTGCCACTGTCACCTGGGGACACCAGCAGGGAACAGCTCCAGGCCTTTTCCATACTGTGAGTTACAACCATTACTTTGACAATGGAAAGCCGTGGTTCTAAGACACAAGTAGTAGGAGGAAAAAGTGCAGTGAGGTTTCCCAAGTCAGCAGTAGTTGATGACATGGGCTGAAGGGTAATCAGAGCTGGAAGGCCCGGTATCAGGTGTACATCTTGACCTTGCTCTGCAGAAGGGAAAAGCACTGAGACAGTATTTCCTCACAGGGAATAGGTAGGGAGGCGATTATAGGGGTGGTGTAGATAGGCCATTAAATAACAATCACAGCATGAGGATATGCTTTAATTTTCTTCTAGTCAAGTGTCATAGAAAAGAGGCTCTTAGATTTCCTAGCCTGAGAGCCAGGGATAGGATGGAAAGGAGGGGCATAAGCATCTTTCAGCGCTCATTCGTCTACTACACCCTGTGTAGTCAACTTTTCACATCATGGAGATGAACAAAACCAATGTCACCCAGCTAGGAAGGGGTGGAGCTAGGATCAAAACCCAGCATTTTCATCATGTCTGAATTTCTTTTTCTAAATCTTGCTTCGATTCCCCTCTGCCTGGCCTTTCCATCACTGGGCAGATGGATCTGCTTCCTAAGCCTAGTCTTACCTACTGGGGACACCAAGGCTTTAGGTTCTAGGGGGTACCAGTGCTTCCTTCTCAAAGACCTTTTTAATTGTCTTCAGTAATCAGAGCATAAACATGAACCTTAGGCAATAACCAGAAAAGGCTCATGGGTTTTATTTGAACTCTGTTGAAGATGTCGTCAAGTGGCCACTTATCTAGATGGAGTAAAACAAGGTTCTAAGCAGACTCACACGTCTGTGATTTACAGATTTACATAGCCACCTTCCGAAAAAAATGGGGAAAAATAGGCAATGTCATTGAGCATGTACTACAGATTTTGCCTTATTTTTAACAACCACCTTACTGAGGAACGTATTTAAGAAATATGAAGATGGGGTTACGATTCTGAATGATTCAGTCATAGCCACTAACCAGCAGAGTTGGATCTTGATCAAGTTCTATTTGACGTGAGAATCTGACCTCTCAAGTAGCCTTAATTGATTTCCTTCCCCTTTGCATGCTATAGCTAAAGAACATACTTAACAGGGTAATGAAACTAAGCATACTCCTGTCACTGCACCAGCCTGGATGGGGAATCTTTGCCACATACCACTATCTCTGAAGGTCATCTGTACTTATAAGCCTTCTTTGCAACCATAAAAATGTACCTCCCTAGAGCACCATAAATAAAGATGTGAATGTTTTCATCAAGTGGAGAATATGTTGGCTCATATCTTGGGGCTCCCTTAGCCTGATTTCATGATTTATACATATTCTTTATTCCCAAAATTAAGCAACACTCTTCTTCACATATATATCCAAGGTTCAATCGGGTGAATTATATTTCAAAGATGCCAATGAACTCAGTCTCTTTTCAAAATACACATTTGTAACACAAATTAACACTATGGGATTGGTAAACAGATGTGATAGCATCTCAAGGAAGACATTACATAGGTTCATGTATGACTTCCCAGTATATTAATATTTTGTAGTAAATTATAATTATAGTAGTTGAACACAAGATATTCTAGCATAGAAAGCTATAGGATGTTGTACCCTATGCAATTCTTTCATATTACTCTTCTTTTTTTTGAGACAGAGTCTCACTTTATCACCCTCCGTCGAGTGCTGTGGCGTCACAGCTTACAGCAACCTCCAACTCCTGGGTTTAGGTGATTCTCTTGCCTCAGCTCTCAAGTCGCTGAGAGTACAGGTGCCCGCCATAACGCCTGGCTATTTTTGTTGTTGTTGTTGTTGCAGTTTGGCCGGGGCCAGTTTTGAACCCTCCACCCTCAGTATATGGGGCCAGTGCCCTACCCACTAAGCCACAGATGCCGCCCTCATATTCCTCTTCTTGGCTCAATCTGGCCACACACCTCGTCTTAGAAAAGCTTCTCATACAATTCTCATTTAGTCTTATCTCTGTAACTCATCAAACTCACTCTTTCTAAAGTATTTGCATTTTTGTTGAGTAAAGTTGTATATATAAAGTACTTCTTTATGAGAAATTTACTATGTCTTTTCAATGGCACTAATATTTAATTAGGTTTATTCATGCTGAGAATACAAAGTTGTTTATCTTTTGAGCAGTCTGTTTTATTTTTCCCATAAGCCTTGCCATTATTAATGTACCATTCTTCAGAACTCCAGGTTTTTTCAGGAATGAATGCATTGTGTTTTAGCACAAACATCTGCCCTGGAAATAGTGTAGTAAATGTATGTGCAAACATTCTGAATAGAAAGAGTAATATTCTTCCCCGTATGGTGGCTGTCCTTAACTTTCTACCACCTCTTAGTTTCTAAAGGCCATGGATTTGGTTATGTTACTATCACTCTGAACAGGCTGAGTTTTTATAAAGTTAACACTTGACTCTGAAAAAAATATTCTATTGTCCTTTAACTATACAACCACTTGAATTCCAGTAATGCTTAAGTCATACCTTATGGGGTTTTCAAGTTGGTTTGAGACATCAGAGTCAGTGAATTCCAAACAGAACATGGAACAGACAAACCTTGGAGGATGAATTATCAGCTTCAAATCAGAATACTAACGACAATGAACTGGCCTCATTGTCACCATACCTAAGCCCCAGGAACACCTCACTGATGCTGCAGGGACTTGTACAAGGTGTCAAGGAGAATAAGAAATTATATGTATGTTCGGGTTTGCTGTCTGGTGGCTGGAGGCCAGCATGGTAAGACCTTGCAGTGATGAAGTATGCCAAGGGAATTCCCTTTTAATTCTTGGCAAGATGATAACTGAGAATAAGACTCTGGAAATATATTCATTCAAAGAAACCATCTATTTTTTGTACTTTAGGAATTGGATAAAAAAGACACCCAGAGAAAGAATCATATGAGCGAAAAAGATGCTTCATAAATTCTTTCTTGAGTCAAGTTCTCAATAGATGAGCCCAGGAGATGCTCATCACCCGTCCCTCTGAACTCCCACTGCCACCACTTGTGTTTGGTGGATGTGAGCAGGTTCACGTGCAGGAGCACACACACATATACTGCTATTTTCCTGACACAGTTTCAGTTCTATTCCTAGAGATCATATATGTAAATGCCTAAAGGGCTGATGTAGGTAACTGTCACTTCAAAGAGTATACAGATATCTTTAGAAAAAAAAAAAATTATGCTCCCCCTCAAATCTTGACCAATTCAGTTTATTATTACACAAGTATGCAGAAACATAAAATGATAAACTATTTATGTCCCAGGTGCACGATAGCCATAAACCAAAAGAAGCTTATGAAGAAAAACTAACCCATAAGGGTATAAAACATTAAATAACTTCAATATAATACATATTAGTTTACTGAAAGTATTTCACTATTCCCATTTGAATGAGAAGGTCATATCTTCTGTAGTATTGTGACTTCACCATTGTTTTGTGTTCTGTGGAAATCAATTAATTCCAGTCCATTTATCTATTTTAATCCCTCCAAACCCGTACTTAATGTGGGACAAACTTTCACTGGTACAAAAATTATTATCTTCATATCTAGCCTGTCTCTGTTCTTTCCTGAAAAATGTCCTACAGTTACCTTAATACTTGTTGGCACTAAAGTCACCACAGTTACTGATCATCACATTGAGATGATCCGAAACACACTCATATTCATTCTACTTATCACATTGAGATGATCCGAAACACACTCATATTCATTACCACCACAATGAAAACAAGCACAGAACATCTCATTTAAGGAAACTCAGTCCTCAAATATATATCAAGATCTCGATTTGAGGATAATCAAATGTGAAGAGACTGTCTAAAAGATGGAATCCGTACTCTACATGACTGAACAACAGACACAGAGTCAGACATTCCTAGGTTCAAATCCCACCTCTGTCATTTCCATTGGTGTGATGTTAGGCAAGTTGTTTGGCTAATCTCCCGTAGCTTTAGTTTCCACATTTGAAAACAAAAGAAGATCCCATCTAAGAACATATCAGAAGGGATTAAATGAGAGAATGCTAGTCAAGTATTTAATTCATAGGTTTTTGTATTATAAAATTTAAGGGGGTATAAATGTTTTTGTTACATGGATAACTTGTAGGATGCTTGAGTCATGGTCGAGTCCTTTATAAATGTTAGTCTCTATTTCTAGGAGTTTAACAACGTTCATTCAGCCATTATTTACTGTGTGTCAAGCACTGGACTCCTACCCAGCAAGAAAAAGCAGAGTTTATATCCTTAAGGTGGTCATGGTCAAAGTCCAGAGAACATACAACACAGGGCAGTTAGACCCCAAGAAGACTGTGTGAGAGAGAAACCAGAGGGTAAGGGAGGTCTACTGTAGGCTCTGAAACACACAGTCCTCCACATGTGTAGGACTTTATAATTTTCAAGTATGATAGGATTTAGGATTCCAAATCTCCCTTGGTCCCTTCAATCAGTATATTCCAAGGCAATATTTTCTGAGTAATTATACAAAGAAAAAGTGAATTTTCACAATATTATTATTCACTTTTACTCTGAATCAGACCATTTTTCTTCCCCCTACCCCCCACTTCACTTTTGAAAATTAAAATTTAGGAATGTTTGATATTGAAATGAAATATCTTTCTAGATGTCTTCAGACTCCATGGCATAACGATCATGACAGTTGACGCCCCCTCCCAGGTTAAGTTTTCAAATGCAGAAAAGATTGCAGATTCTAACCTTTGATATTCTGTCATTCCACTCTGCTTATTCAGAAAATGGATCCATCTGTAGGTGCAAAATGCAATTTTCAGTAAAATGGCACCTTAAAATATTCTGACACAATGTTCCATCAGCAGTCCTTATTGTTAGACAAATAAAGACAATGAAAAGCCATGCAGACCTGTTAACATCTGCTCAAAACATGCGCCTGCATTTCCTTGCCTCTGCTAGCACTAACTCAAGCTAGAATTCATTTAGATAATTCCTTAAGCTCGGAATGCTTAGCATGTCACATTTCCACCAAGTCTCATTTATATAATTAGTGCTAACATATGGCCCACAATCAACATTGGAGATTTGGAATCATTTTTAGCATGCCGTTAGACCTGAAGGGGTAAGGATTCAATATGGAGGGTAGAGAATTAAGCATGCAAATTCCATTTGCGATAACAAGAGCATAGCAATGGAAATTTACCCCCAAAAGGTTTGGCTGCTAATCACATAGCAAGCAGAAAGAATTACATTCTTAATAACCTTCACCAAGTGCAATAAAAGGAAATAGAAGTTTGTTTTATGTGATGCTTTTGGTTACCATTTCTTCCCCTAAACTCAGAAGTATTTTATAAACTAGTGCTAACAATTAAGAGTACCCCAATGAAATTCTCTTTTACATGGTCTGATTTAGGAAGCTAAGTCAAAAGAAACCTTTTTGGCATCATTTACTAAGAATTCATGGTCTCCAATGAAGAATCCATAGTGACCACTCATTCATTGGATTGTACTGGATAGACTTCCCACTTTCATTGAATTTTTGTTTCTAATATAAACCTCTTAAAAATTTTGACAGCCCAAATCTACTCTGGTTTCTTTTTTTTTAATAATTAAAAAAACTCTGAAATAATAGGAAAATAATGGAGAAATAATGGCTAATTTATGGAGCCATGTGGTTTCACAAATCTAATATTGAATCTATAAATGAATAGAGAAAGAATTCCCCTAAACCAACATACCTCATTTTTCTCAATCAGTGCCATTAGTGTTCCTGATGATAATACTCACAGAGTGCTCACTGAGTGTCATGCAACCTAGTGTACACTTAATATCGCTTAATGCTTACAATCCCCACTAAAATTATTTGGATTTCACAAATGAGTAAACTGAGATCCAATGACTTGACTAAGGTCATTTAGGTAAGACTGGCAGAGACTCCTAAATCTATGTTTTTAATCCCTAAACTAATCCTGCTCCCAAGTTGTTAATTCTCTATCTTTAGTCTTCATGGTTAACCATCAAGTCTTCTTGGCTCTTAACACAAACATTACTCCTTATTGCAGACACAGACCACTGCCACCATTTAAAGGAGATGTGTCTACATTACTGCCACATCTCTTTACAGTAGGGTCTCATCATCTCAAATATGAATTAAAATAAATAAATCCCTAGGCCCATTTCAATTTAATGAATTGATACTTTATTATTAGTTCTTTCTAGATGGTATCTTCCCAATTCCAACAATTGTGAAAATAGCCATAATACTGTTTTGGTTCATTACCATATCCTAGCACCTAATGCAATGACAGCACATAGAGTGAATGACAGCACAGAAACGAGGGAAAGTCTAACTGAACTCGAAATCATGAAACCTGGATTCAGTTTCAGTTTTGCCACAAAATACCTGTGTGATACTTAACACTTTTAAACTTAAATGAAAATATTTGTGACAAAAAGAGATAAAATAATTTAAGAAAACTTCTATGAATATGGTCAAATCATTCCTGTGTTTGTGGAACCTACTTCTTCCCGTTGGGGGAAAAAAATGACATTCCTCAGCCTGGAATCCTGATTAGCTCCACCATGTTCTCATGAGGAAGCTGATGAGACATGAAGGAAATTACAAATTCAAATATTGGGATTTATCCTTCAATTTTGTGCTTCTCAATCATGAAAATTTGGTAAACTACTTCATGCAGATCTTTGTCTCTTTAGCTTTAAAAGGAGGAGTTGAAATCTAGATTTGATATTCCAAAATGTTGGTCAGTGAATGCTCTGTAGAATGTTCTCCAGTCTAGAAGGGCGGTTCTCAACCTGTGGGTCGTGACCCACAGGAACTGTATTAAAGGGCCGTGGCATTTCTGGTCTAGAAAGATGAGGCAAAGAAAAAGACAATAGTGACCTTTTCATAAAGCCATTTTTTTCAGTTTTTAAGAGACTATTTTATTCTTATTATCTCATATTTTTGCATTAAAAATCCTTTCTTTTAAGAAAGAATTTTTGAAAATATCCGTTATACATAATAAAAATTTGGCAAACCATGTTAGTTCAATATCTTTCAGAGTGCCTAGGAAGGCTCCATTTCCCCTAATAATCACTTTTTCTGTTTTTGATGACTTTCTCTATATGTCCTATATCCTTCCCCTATGACTGTTCCTTTCTCTCTGCACCCTCTAATTGGTTCAAAGTGGACTCCCTTGTCTTTTACTCATTCCCAGCCTACAGTATCAGCCACAAAGGTAGCATTGGAAGGGAAGTCCTATTACAGCATGGATTGATAACTTAAAATTTAATGTTGGTCTTGCTTTTAAAAATCATCTGAGATAATTCTTCACTCACATTCTTTCCTTATTCGCCCTACATTTCTATGTTTCTCACAAAGAACATACTGGATGAGAAAACTCCAAGAAGTTAACTGACTTGCTTAAGCTGACAACTCAGTGAGGGAAAGCAGCAGACCCCAACACCAGAGCCTTGTGACTCCAGGCCCCACACTTTTCCCACTTGCTATCCCTGCCACGAGTAGAAGGAGAGTCTATGTCCAAGCCTTTCCCCTTGGCATGGGGTGAGTTAGACTGGCTGGTTATTCTAAGAACACACATTGACAGGAACTCAATTTGGTCTAGTAAAAGGAGGCTGCCCTGTGGAGTATTGCTATAGAGACGCAAGATGAGGAAAAATCATGGGAAAAAAATTGAAAGGAGAGGAAATCTGAGTTGCTGCTTAGCCAGGCAGTTCACTTCAATGACTATTTTTAAAACTAAAATGGTATGAAATTCCCTTCTGATCCCCTTCTCCTGCTGTAAAAAAAACAAGAGGAAATGGAATTAGTGTAGCTCTTTGAACAAAAGACATCTTTCTCCTTTCCACTCTGAGACTCCTCTGCATCGTCAACATCACAGACCTGCATCCTAGTCCCGAGTCTTTTTTGAACCAATGAAGAAATTCCCACCCACTGAGCTGCTCCCATTATTTTCATGGCTGACTAGAAAGAACTATTTGGTATAGAATTGTCAAATGAAACTCCTTTTGTACTATGAAAAGATAAAATGATATGCCACACCTTTGATTGCAGACACAGACCACCACCACCATTTAAAGGAGATGTGTCTACATTACTGCCAACAATTACATTTTTTTTCTACTGAAATAAACAGGGAAGGGTTTCCGAGAGCTTACTATATAACGCTACAGTCACTTCCAGAGCTCATTTACATAATAACATTAAAATGTGTTTAAATGAGTGAGAACATTGTTGTGATGGAAATCATAAAATTTATCTAAAATGAGTGACATTTTCTTATAGGGAAAAGCATGGTGTAAAATGTTGTTTGTGTGTTTCAACTGTATTGAGAGCTTCCTCCTCAGTGTGTGTGTGTATGTGTGTGTGTGTGTGTGTGTGTGTGTGTGTGTGTGTGTGTGTGTGAGGGTGTGTGTGTTGTTATGCATGGTCAAATTGCATGTGTTCATGTATGATCACATAAAGGCACCTTTACGTGGAATATGTTATAGTGTGCTAACTAATCAACTTCCTGCATTAGAAGAATGGGAGCCCAGAGGAGTATAATTGTTAATTTTGCAAAGAGCATGCTCATCAGCTGTGATGATTTTCACAGAGAAATTAAAATTTTAAAAATCGTTGCCAGAAAAGTTCATCTGAAACCAAAATGTGTGGTGTATGAGCTTGAAAAATGGAAACAGTATTGATCAAAGTTTGACCCCAATAAACTTTTGTATTAGAATACCTAAAAAGAATTTGCCCCTTTCTGACCAAATAAATATTTTCTATGGCAAAAGAAAATAAGAACTCAGTTTTTTGCTATAAATAAATGGGAATAAGTGCTGTACTTAGATTTAAAAGGATGATTTAATGCAGTTTGCATTTTGTCGTTTCTATAAAACATGGACTGTTCCTCAAAAAGTTAAACATTGAATTTTCACATAATCCAGCATTTTGTATCAAGGCATATATCCAAAAGAATTGAAAGCAAGGACTCGAATACACATTTGTACATTAAAGTTCATTGAAGCATAGTTCTCAGTTGTCAAAAGGCAGAAACAAAGTGTCCATCCACAGATGAAAGAACAAAATGTGATATATATACACGAAAGAACAAAATGTGATATATGTACATGAAAAAATGGATCACTCAGTCTTAAAAAGGAATTAAATTCTGATATATGCTACAATATTGATGAACCTTGAAAACGTTATGTAAAGGGAAGTAAACCAGACCCAAAGGGACAAATATATTATGATTCCATTTTTATGTGGTATCTAGAAGAAACAAATTCAAATTCATGAAGAGAAAAATTAGGATGAAAGTCCCCAGGGGCTGGGGAAGGGGAGAGCATGGAATCATTTTTCATTGGGTATACAGTTTCTATCTAGGGTGAGAGAAAAGTTTTAGAAATCAATAGTGGTGATCATTTTATAACATTGTGAATGTGCTTAATGCCACCAAATTCTCCACATAAAAATGATAAATTTTGTTATATTTTATCACAACAAGTATATATAATAAACAGTCTTTCTGAATTTGGAGTTATTGGTGCTAAGCATCACAAAAAATTGGATCTGTAAATTATTACTTTTGTTTTTAAAATTGGAGAGGAACAGAATATCCACCAGGCTGAACATTTAAAAATATAACTATGGCAGAATGAAGGGGACAGATGTTTCCTAACATGGGAGATTGGATCATGGGAATCCTAGGGGTCTAAAACTACTTTTCTAACAAACCCTACTGATTAATACAAACTCTGGGATACTCATGGAAAATTAAGTTTTAAAGGGAAGGGGGGGATTTTAATATAAAATGACAACATTTGGGTTTTCTGGTCTATAAAAATATTAATTTTATATGAGTCAACAGCACGTGGAAGTTTACTTTCCCACACCCTCGCCCTTCTCATCTCACTGTGGGCCAAACGAAGGTCACTCGAGATCACCTCCCAAGTTCTCTATCTCCCCTTCAAACAGCCACCACCACCATCAAAAGCAAAGTATTAATTGTGTGCATGTGGGGTGTGAGAGGAGGGGATACACACCCAAATCCAAGGGGGTCCAAGCAATAATACACTGAATCCAGTAGGTCATCAGGAAATAGGTCTGACTTTGGCATCTTCAGCCTGCTAAACTTTAGCATGGAAAATACAGACCACGCGCTATCTTCTGAATTCAAAAGAATCCAGAAATCTGAATTTAGGATTGAAATCTCTTCATTTTTAAAGTGCTATCTCCATCTTTTTTTTTTAAACACTCTGCATGCCAAATAAAACAGTGGGGCCAACTCTATCCACAAACCTGCCCGTGTGTGTCCTCTGTGTAGAGATGACCCAACTACCAAGAGCAACTGCCCGGATAAATGTTTTGATTCAGCCTCTAGACGGTTCTAGAGTTTCCTTTGTTCAGTCAAACCACAGAAAAACGAGGCCTTTCCTATCTTGAACCTCCCTACAGCCCACTGGCTTCCTTCCTTCTCTTTAGTTGGTCCAGGCTCAGGATTCACTGTGGGCTCCTGGAATGGAAGCAAGCTTCATGTCATCTGGCACGTAGGTGCATTTCAGTGGGGAGGCATTACAGGGAGAGGGTGGTAAGAATGAAAAGTAGGATAAAGTAGGACACATACTCAACTTATCCTTGGAGTTAAGGCAGCTTCCTGCACCTGGGTGGACTCTACTGAACTAGAGAAACAGTTGTGTTGAAAGCTTCTCTCCAGCTTACTGCACCGCACATGGGGTGAATTCTCTAACCCACACCAAATCAAACTAAGTGGCAACCAGGGGCTTCCAGTGGAGAGTGAGAATTATTAAGAGGGCAAGATGAAAGAGCAAAAATAAAGAGAAGGAAGACAAGACCTTATTTTTTGTTTCCATATGATAATAAATCTGCTTTAGTGGTTGTTAAAAGCCAGGATGTGCCTCACATGAGACAATCACTTTTTGAAGTGATATCCTCAAATTATATGAAAAGATGAATTTGACATTCTTTTACAGACAATAGTCAAGAAAGGTTCATTTTTATTTCCCATGACAGCTTCAACAGTCATATATGACTAGCACTGACAACTAATCCAGGCTTCTCACAGATATTTAACCCAGGAATGGCCTTTTCCTTTGGAATTTTGGCAAAGTACACCCTACACACTCCGCCGCATTAACTGGAGACCATTCTCAAGTACACTTAATTATAGGTCAGTATTCTGACTATATAAATCATGGAAAAGGAAAGGAAATGACACAAAAGCCCTAGACTAATATAATTTATAGCTATCTGAACTAACACAAAGAAAGAATGGGACTGCACTATAATTAAAGATTAGGTTAGTGCCAAAAATCATAATTTTCTGCCTGGTTTTAAAAGCAAATGTCACGTTAATGACAGTTAACTTTTGATTACGCGGAGATGATTATATATAGTTTGTGGATTATCTATGCCCTCATTTTCTTTCCTTCTTTCTTATGTTGCTTTATTGCTAATTAATCCCTCTATCAGAATTCTGATTAAGGAAAGGAAGAGAAGTAGAAAATCGAATTAGTCATTTGGGCTGACTGTTCGCTGCCTCGGCTAAGACTCTTGGTTAAGCTAATGTGAAAAATGCCTTTCTGGATTTCAGTCCTCCACCCTACTCTGTGACTTTTAAACTAAGATTATCTGAAGTTGAGTACCCTGGGAAGGTATAACATGGTGTTACAGATTATGGTTTGGGGATATTTTTATTTTATTGTGAGACCTGACACCTCCAACACATAAAATTCAGAAAACTCTTCTACTCAGTATGTTAACTTATAAAACAAATAGAATCCCAGGAATAATTATATACCCCCATCACCATCACACATCTAAAAATTATCAGGCTATTTATGAATCGCTTGCACTCATGCCATATTCTTACAAACATGGGCCATAAACAGGGTGATATAATTTATGATGTTAAAACAAATTGCAAGGGGTATCTCTAGAATATAATTCTGAGAACCTAAGAAGCTTTCAAACAGTGAAGTCCCAGAAGGCATCCAGATCTCACATTAATTGTTTAACTTAACTATTCTCTTAATCAGTCATGAAACAAAACTCGCCTACCCTGTACCAATTCATTGGTGGTTAAAACAAGAAAAGATTAAAAAATGAGCAGAGACAATGAGTGCTTAAACTCAGCTCTCTGCCAACAGGCCTGCAATAAAAACCAGCCAACAGACTGCCATGTTGTTGCAATTCAGCTACTATTATGCCATATTAGAGTAATCACGTAGGAAAGTGAAACAAACAATCCCATTTTGGAATTTTAACAAGATTCTCTCATCCTGCCAGGCCTCCTTGAAAACACTCCACCCATCTCCCATCCTAAGTTGTCTTACTCTAACATATGGCAGCGCATTCTGTGGCCTATGGATTGTGAAAAATCAGCACAAATCTAGTTGTCCAATATTTGCCCATAGAATTAGGGGTGTGAACGCTTCAGAACATTAACAACAGATTTTTTAAATTAAATTCACGTCTTCTGTGAAATGGTAACAGACGATGAGTGAGGATGAAGTGATACAAAGAAGGCTGAGGCAGACACTAAGGACAGAGCTGCAAGAGGAAACGCTTTCAGGTTTTCAGGCACTGCCATGGCTTGGAGTTTTTGTTGTCGTTGTTAAGACTTTTGTTTGTTAGCTTTGGAGGTCAGATACCTATTGCTTACTAGAGATGGAAAAGAAAAGTACTATTTTTATTTTTAAACTCTGGGAGCTCCATGGGATCTGTACATACAGGAGGACATAATGTCTTTGTTCTATATCTAAATGCAACAAAGCAATTTGACTTCTGTTTAAAACCTGCCACAGAGTGTCAAAGTACCTTATGGATTAAATCAGCCAGCTACAGCCCGTTACTGAGTTTATGAAGATAATGACAAAACATTAATAAATAGCCACCTTTCAAAAAATAACCGTCTCTGGAAAACATAAGTTAATGCAATAATAGTCCAAAAGGAATGCAAACCAATATTATAATACCACATGATAGGGTTTGTTAAACACTTCAGGTCTTTAGGGTGCTTTTTGAAATTGCAAAATATTTCTGTCATGTACCCACGGTAATTTGGTACTCCAAAATACCATTAACTTTTAAATGTACCAATTTGCTTTATGCTGCTTGATAAATCTTAGTTGTTATTTATAGGCTCTCAATTCATTTTACGCCTCACGATAGCTCACTCAAAAACTTTTTCTAGTGCAGCAAAGTCCTCAGTAAAAAAAACTTGGAAATGAAATGGTATTTGGTCATAACAATATAGGAACATGGCCAGGCATTTTCTTCATGGACGTTAAAATTGACACAATTATTTATGGCAGGAATAATTATTCATATTTTGATTATGAAGGTAACCAAAACACTTACTAACAATGAATATAGCTACAGCATACACAGTGTGAAATTATCAGTCTCAGGCATAAAACTATGAAAGGACAGAAGTTTCCATCAAGAAGGACAAGGCTTCAGCTTACTCATATACAATTTATAGACCAATATCAAATCCAGTTTAGTAAGAGAAGTTCATAGTATTATGGTATGAGCAATTTAAATCTCCAAAGCCATCTAAACAATACATTTAAAAGAGCTATTCTTACCAGAAAGACCTGCCAGAATATCTCTGGGCAACATTGATCAGCCTGAGATGTGCTGGTAACTTTTCCACCCCACAGCCGGAATTGTAGGCAAGCAGTTATCAGACTAACAATTAGTAAAGCATAGCATTTGATTTTTCACTCTAGAAAGAGTCACAATGAAATGGCTTTGCCTCTTTGCTCCTCTGGCCGGCTAGTACCAAGGACACAGCTGAACTTCACAAGTCATGATGAACACAAAAACTCAAGACAATACCTTTTGGCAAAATAACAATTGAAAAAGCTCTGTTATTTATCATCACGCTCTTCAAAGGGATCTTCATTGAGAAGCTGTGGGAAGTCTGCTTAACAACACAAAACAAAAACGTTTGATAAAGCTTCCAAGGATAATAAGAATGGTTTTTATTCTCTTATTAGAATATATACACTTTATTGGAATATATACAGAAATAAAAATGCTTATTTTTACATGTACTAGAGTTGATACTACCAATTTTTTTTGGTTTATTTTTTAGTATTTTATCTGATGCTTTCTTATTTACTATATCACATCTCATTACACGCTACCAAACAAAAGAAAGGAATTATGGGTAAAGTGATTACAAAAAGACTGTTGACATTTTGGTTTATTTTCCAAGTAAATTATTTTAAAATTGTAAAAGTGACCACTGTATAAAGAATAGGGCCTCTGTCCCTCTGGAACAGGGGTCCTCAAACTGTGGCCTGCTGGCCACATGAGGCGGTGTGATTGTATTTGTTTCCGTTTTGTTATTTTACTTCAAAATAAGATATGTGCAGTGTGCATAGAAATTTGTTCATAGTTTGTTTTTGTTTTTTTTTTAAACTATAGTCTGGCCCTCCAACGGTCTGAGGGACAGTGAAGTGGCCCCCTGTTTAAAAAGTTTGAGGACACCTGCAACATTTGTTTCTTTCTGCCTATTGCAGTGTTTGCTGGTGAAGAGCTCAGCTGCAGGTAGTGTATTAGGTGGAGAATATGCATTTGTTCTACCCACAAGACCTTCCTGCCTCTCCTGGCTGGAAGAGGTCATGATTTAGAAAGAAAAACTCTGCTCAAAGACAAGACAAAGATGAGCGTCATCAAAGCATCCAATAATGCTAACAAGTTTGAAAACAATTTTATTTGAAGCGACTTTTTGAAAAATTTCTTACCAGTGTGCAAAAACTGCTTTTAGAAAAAAAAATAAAATAAAATAGGTTTAGCAAAACAATGTGAAAGGCAAAATGTTTTTTCCTAGTAGATTCATTTTTCCAGTTTCATGAAGATCTATAAAGGAAGTTTATAGTGACATAGTGTCATTATCAGTCTTTTTTCTCAAATCAAAAGCCAGTAAATTTTGTTTAAGAGACTGAAAAGATGCAAAGAGTTATTTTGAAAGAATGTTTTGTAGGATTTGCATATTTTTCATGGCTTTTAAAAAATTTGATTTATAAACAGGGACATAACCTTGTATTGTTTTTTTCTACTTCTTGCTAGAAAATTATTTTCCCTTATTTATGACAATGTCCATTGATATGTTACAAATCTGAATTATATTTTATTTAAATGTTCTGAAAGAAGATAGATTCCTTCTGCCCACATTAAATAAATCCACTAGCTTCCTCCTTTAAGGATATTTTATTGGTAAACAAATTATATAGACTTCTTCTCTTTCATAATCGTTAATTACTTTCTCTGAGCAGGGAGAGGAATAAAAATAGAAGAAAGATTATCAGCTCCATGAATTCTGTCAGTCAGTGGTAGTTTTCTCAACCAAAGTAGCGATTAATTATGATATAATCCCACTGGTTGTTTCTCGCTTAATTAATGAATAGTATTTTCCTGGCCACATATCAAAACCTCTCTCCACTAATAGTCCTCTCTGAATAACTTGTTGAATACAATGCTATTGGTTCCCATATTATTTTTTACAAAATTTCTGGAAGTATCAAATTAGATAAATCTGAACCATGTAGCAGTTATGATAACCTCAGAAGAGTCTGAACTTGCTGCAAAATTAAAGACATATTCACTATATAGCTGTATGTATAAATGCATGCACATGTATGATTTGGACATATGAAAACACACATTTAGTTCTTCAGAGTTGCTATTGAATATGAATTTAACATTAAGGTAATATAGCATATTAGCAACTTAAATGACTCTGGTAGAAGTCTCTACGAGAAAGTTACAGCACACATCAGTGCCAGATTTTCCCAGGCCCCTCATTTTTGTACTGGGGAGCTCAAAGTGGGAGAGGAGCCCAGTCCCATTTTGCTATGGTGACTTTAAGACACTACTAGGAGTCACTGCCTTCCTCCCCTTTCTCTTTGCTTGTCCTGTAGATCAAAGAAGAGACTACAATTATCTTGGGTGGGAAGGCCAAACCTTGAGGCCCATCCCTTCTTCCTTATCAGAGCATATGGTACTTGGACTAAGCAAACAGATCAAAAAAATTTTTTTTCACATAGGACCTCCAAATTGGGAATGTCTACTTATCACAGAAATCAAAGATAGCCAAAGAATATAGCTTGGTATTTTGTTGGAATCACCTCAATTTTTCTACCAAATACAGTATGGTATTGTGGAAGAAGATCGTTTAGAAAAGATAGTTAAGTTTAGAAACTTAAAAGTCTGGAAACTAGCTGCACAGTTAATACCCTCCCAGCAACTAACAGAAACAGAGCGAGGCTTGATCCTCTCAAGGCTTGTAAAGCCAAATAGGTACTTAGCTTTCATTCTAATCTTACCGACCCCCATCTATCTGTCAGCAGGACAGATGTAGTTTGCACTGCCCAGGTCCAGGGGACACCATGGACATCCTACCCTGTGGGAATGCATAGGCAGAAAATGTGTGTGAAGATGTGCAAGGGTGCTTGCAGAAACGTGTGTGGGGTATGCAGTTGTTCAGCGCATATTTTTTTATTGCACCCATAAGTCCATTGTGTTAGACACTTTGCTAGACTCTAGATCATATGTGTAAATTTAGACAACTGTCTGTAGACTTTATGGAAAATTTAATATAGGCTTGATGAATCTATACAACTTGGCCAAGATAAAAATGGGGTTAAAGAAAGGGAAATCTAGATCATTGAGGTATAAAACAGCCAATTAGGGCACTAAGATATTTTATGAATCTTGTACCCTAGCCATGGGGGAAGTGCAGACAAATAAGGTATGAAATAAACACAGCCAAACAAAGAGAATTTTTTTTTTTTTCAGTTTTTGGCCAGGGCTGGGTTTGAACCCACCACCTCCAGCATATGGGGCCCGTGCCCTACTCCTTTGAGCCACAGACGCCGCCCCAAAGAGAAATTTTAAATGATACACCAAGTAGTAGAAGCTTTCCATTGTGTGGTTGGAAGATGGGCGATCAGGCAGCAGAGAGAAATAATTTTGTATATACTTATAAACATATGCATGGGTAATGGAGACACTTACTATATGAATCAGTGGCTCTCCGCAGATAGTATTCAATGAGGCACAGCAGAGTAGTTATAGCCACAGACCGCTTGGGTTTGAATCCCAAATCAGCTACATCCAAGTTGTGTGATCTCGAGCAAATGACACAACACCCAGTGTTTAAGTTTCCTCATCTTTATTGGGGTGCATATCTTACATAGTTGTGAGGATTAAAAAGCTAATATTTAAAAAACATTTGGAACAGCGCCTGGCACTAAGTAAGCACACTGTGTTTGGCAGATAAGCAGCATTAGGTGAACTATCGCATGACAGGCACAGGGAATATTGGGTTGAAGAAAAGATAAGGAATCACCTGCTGTGATGGGATTTATAGCAAAGCAACATTCATGGCCCTACTCAATGGCTTTCACTGGTTTTCTTTAATGATTGTGAATTAAATTATTTGGGTTTGGGGAATATTGTAGAGAATTTTATGATGCTATGTACAACCATTTTTCTCAGTTCTAGCAACATGCACAGATACAAAGTTAATGGTAGTAAAGCTTATGCCCCTGGATGCATTTCACCTCTGATCCATTTCACTTTCATTCAGACTCATAAAAGGGTAAGACTCCTCCAGCTCAGCCCCCAAAGGAGAGCTCTCTGCACTCTGCCTAAATTCAGACAGCTGTTGTGTTAATTTTACTTTATATATCCTCTTGTCATTAATTCTGTTTTAACAGACCTATTTCTATTTCAGTATGTCAGAATGTTATTTGAAAGTATGACCAATAGAAGAAAAACCCTCACTGCTATTTTTCCATTCTAATTAAAGTATTCCATATCAAAAGAGTCTCCATAATGCTGTCAATAGCCTTTTCAAAAAATAACTGGACTTGTAACTTACTGAGTTATCATACACTGAAAAATCATGAATTAAAAATCAGAAATACGAGCAAAGACGAATTAAGAGGAGCATATTAATAGGTAGTATAAGATACCCATTGTTCTTCATAATTGCTAAGAATTACTCTTCATAATTACTAGGTTCTTTATTAAGAAAAAAAAATTTAAGGAGTCAACCCAAAGAAGTCACATTGCCCCTTTTAGCAGTATTACCCAGGCCGTTACAGACAGGCCACACTCACAACCTAGGCATTGACATTAGGAGCTGGGAAGCTCTGCTCCCTCTAGAAGTGATAGGGAGCAAATCTTAGCAACCTAGCTGCTGGAAATGAACCAATCACTGTTTTGTTTCTAATACTACCTTTTTAGAATTCAGCATGGCATTTATAATTACCGTATATACTCGAGTATAAGCCGAGTTTTTTCGGCACAAAATTTGTGCCGAAAAACTCAAACTCGGCACAAATTTTGTGCCAAAAAAACTCGGCTTATACGCAAGTATATATGGTATGTAAGGGGACTCAGTTATTTGTGGAATGAATAAATAATAACCAGCGTGTCTTGGGTTTTCTTAAAATCCTTTTCTGGTAGCAGAATAAAACTACTCTTCGTTCTTTCTTAGGTGACAATTCCAAAACCATATTATCCACTATAGCTCAAAACATTTTTTCCCTCAAAATGCATTTTTACTGAAGATCATCAGTCATTTTTCTGCTTACTCTTAGAGCATGGTGAGATTTGCTTATAATTTATCCATAGGAATAGCTGGTATAAAGTACAAATGCAGAGATTTCACTTTGCACTCTAACTTCAAAATAATTTATTAAAGTATTAAGTAAGGCTTGTACCCAGGTTCTTCTCCTAGGAGATTCCATTGTAACCTGTTTTTTTCATTCTGTTTCCTCTTGAAATATTTGGAAATACTTTCTTTTTATATATTTGTTTGCTAATTAAATATATTATTTCCAAATGATACTGTAAATTGAGGAGTATAATAGCTGGGAAAATGTTCATATTATTGCTTTCAGGTGATGCATTTTCTAAAGCTCCTCTTGTAAATAAAATAGGCATTTCCATGTATAAGATTAAGACTAGGAGAAAACGTGACGAAAATATGAATAGTGATCATTTCTCGGTTACAAGATTCTCTTTCTTTTCTGTTTTACGGTTTAGTGTATGAGTACATTCTTAAAACCAAGGCAATTTCTAGGAATTACTAATTCAAAATCAGGACAATCTGTTAAGCCAGATTATTTAGAATATATGACAATCTAAGAAACAAGAAAGAAAACCTCCAAATGGAAGAAAATGGAAGGGATCTAAGTGAGAATTTTGAGGCTGGGAAAGAATCACAAATATCTGTTTGTGGAGGGACATACGGACCTTACTTGGCTATACAAGACCTCGAAAAGCATAAGCAGACAATGAGGCAACCCTTTTTTGCAAAGAAAGAAACTTAAACCTGTAAAATCACAACCACAAAAAAGAATATTCAGAAACTGACTCTAAATTTAAAAATGATTAAAACTACAGGAAGTAAAGGAATAATCACTTAGCTGAAAGAAAAACCTTTTAATAAATTGAAAAAAAAAATCTCTTAAGTACAAAACATGTTAGGAGGCAGAGATCATCTATTGCACCTAGGACTTTCTATCTTTATATTTGACAGTTGTAAGGAAGGTCTAGTTACTACTAGATGGATTATATTTTGGTAAAAATGTGATTCTCATTTTTGGTGCATAACAGATAGATCATACTTTTGTTACAGAGGCATTTTATCTTCTAAATACAGTCTACCGAGAACAGAGGTAGTTTTTCAAGTTAATCAACTCCTTTATGATATTGTGTAAGTGATGGAAACACTAACAGTAGACATATCCCTGGCATCAGCCCACTTCTGCATCAAAATTGCACCACAACCTGAATTTTGCTTTTGCAAATTGTTATCCTGTTCTCAATAAACATCACCTTTGACTTCATTGCTCTGTTCAAAAATATTTATAATCCCTTGAGTCTGTCTTTTCCCTATTTGATCCAGCAAGAAAGCAATCACTTTGAATGAAGATGGTGGAAATTTGGTTTGGGAATACCAGTAGCATTATAAGGAAAAAAGTAATCCATTTTTATGTATTTGTCACATTTGCTGCAGAACACAGTAAATGTTCTTATCCTCTTCCAGCTGACATTAGCAAGTCGTGAATACATGTAAACATTCCAGCACCTGCTCTTGCTCATTTGAATCCATACCCCAATCACCTTAAGTAGTACATTTTTTAAAAATAGACTTTAGCCAAGAGCAGTGCTCATACCTGTAATCTCAGCACTCTGGGAGGCCGAGGTGGGAGGATCACCTAAGCTCATGAGTTTGAGACCAGCCTGAGCTAGAGCAAGACCCAGTCTTTAAAAAATAGCCAGGCATTGTGGCAGGCACTTATAATCCCAGCTACTTGGGAGGCTGAAGCAAGAGAATTGCTTGAGCCTAAGAGTCTGAGGTTGCTGTGAGCGATGATGTCACAGCACTCTACCAGGGGTGACAAAGTGAGACTCTGTCTCAAAAGCAAAAAAAAAAAAAAAATTACACTTTAATAAGATTAATATGTTAATGAAAAAATAGATTGTCTATATAATAATACACAGGTTAATTGTAGATAACAGTATTTCCCAGTATGTGTTCAGGGTGGGACTTGTTCTTGGCTACACAAACTTTAAATGCCTTTTTGTGGCTCTGGCCATACCTCAACTCTTATCAGAACTATTGCTGATTTCCAAATTCTCAAGAGCCGATAAATAAATAGATGCCACATAGAGCTGTCAACTCTAATACATTCCTAACCAAAGTCAAAGATCATGTAACTATATTCCATTGCTGAGTACAAACTGCATGAAGGATTATCTCATAACAACAGGTCCATTAGATACAACTTAAAAAAATTACCTGTTTAGGAACTCTGCAGTCTCAGAACTGAACAACTCAGGACAAGGTAAGTTATCCCTGTATAAAGAGATACATACATTTAATGATAAACTCCCAAGTAGAGATCCTCAGCTTTTCATTTTTTCCTGATTTTATAATGCAAATCTAAGAGTCTAGTTAAGTATCTTAGATACTAGATGAAATATTTTATTTGGTACTATAAGGACAAAAACAAATGTGTAAGGAAAGTAGAAACTGAGGATACATGAGGTTAGAGCAATAACATTACTGAATCAAGCTGCCTTGCTGGGGTTTTCATGGGGTAGATGACAAGAATCCATTCTTCTCCATCTTTAAGAGTATTGTGTGTGTCTATTAATGGAATCAACCCTCAATGACTCTTATTTGGAAGTTCGGGGAGTTATTGCAAGAAAACATTCAGGCTGGACATTTCACGTAATTTCTTAAGTCAAGCATATTTTGTTTGCAAATAAAGTAGTGATGAGTGTTAGATTAAACCTCGTTTGAGTAATTTATCCTGATCTAACAATACAGTTATTTGAACAGTATAGTCTGTTCTTACAGCAGCTTAGAATATATAATTATCTCCTATAGCTTACGGGAGACTTGGTTTTCAAGACTTGGTTGTTTATATATGCCCGCCCTGTTGTCATCTCCGCTCTGATTTATCCAAATTTAAGCTCCTCACTCTTACTACAAAAATAGCTCTCAATTTTCACCTCTGTCCTTGGCACCCTCATTTTGTCAATCATTCTCAAACACCTCAAAGCCATCAGTAACCCATCCTTTTCGTTTGATACTGTATTGTAAGCCATCGAGTCCCAGTGACTTGCTTAGATTTTCAGTGATAATTTCAGCAGCATCCACAGATAATGGTTTCATTTCTGAATTCAGATACATTTGCAGGTTAGTATTTGAGGGAAAAGACTTTGCTATTTGTATTCAAAGCACTGGAGAATTTAACAAATTATGAAGAATAAATGAGTTCTTATGAAACAATTTCCCCACCACACAGGTTGTACCCTATACTCTAAAAGTAAAGTTCAATGTCACATGCTCTCTACTTCAGTCTCCTTTCCAAGTTTATTATCCTTTTATACTCCTAATTTTTTAATTACATTTTCATTTTTATTATTTACTGCCATGAATTCTTTATGTATTTGATACAAGTGCCTCCTAATTTTTAATATATCAATGTTTTATGGCTTTGTCTGATTTTCTTCATTCAAATAAGACTCAGCATTAGATCCTATAAATCTGATTAAAAATAAAATTTAAGGGCGGCGCCTAAGGCTCAGTGAGTAGGTCATCCGCCCCATATATTGAGGGTGGTGGGTTCAAAACTGGCCCCAGCCAAATTGCAACAACAACAACAACAACAAAAGCCAGGCATTGTGGCGGGTGCCTATAGTCCCAGCTACTTGGGAGTCTGAGGCAAGAGAATCACTTAAGTCCAAGAGCTGGAGGTAGCTGTGAGCTGTGACGCCATGGAAATCTACCAAAGGTGACAAAATGAGACTATGTCTCTAAAATAAATAAATAAATAAATAAATAAAAATAAAATAAAATACAAAAATAAAATTTAAAAAATATGACAAAAACCATATTTTTCATAAATGTCAAAAGCTTTTGAGTATTTTGGTTTGCGAGGAAATATTCTCAGATCACCTGCTGTGTACTTCTTGGCACATTTAGCCTGATGTGTGTTCCCGGTGATAGTGGACATTAACTTTGATGGATAAATGATTGTAAAACCAAAACAACTTAATGTTGGAAAATACAAGTTACTTGACAGACATGCCTACAGATGCAAAAGGAGAAAAGAAAATTAGAATGAAATTGTAGAGTAATCTGAACACTCTATTTTAGCGTGAAATTTATTTTGCAGGCAAGAGCAAGCTGTTAAAAGTCTTGAACATGAAAATGCAAAGACAGAGATCTCTCCAGCAATAGCTTCTTGCATTCCAAAAAGAGTGGAGAGGGGTTTCAAAACTAGATACCATCATTAAATTTCATTTCAAGGGGATATCTAAAAATATGGCAGATTATTAAACATTTATAAGCCTGGTTGTGGAGAAATGGAGTCTGTCATATTTTCTGTATTTTTATATAACTAGTATTTTACAATTAATAGTATATTTAAAAAGTGAAAATGGCATGCTTCATTCATTTGGTAGTTATCTGAGTGCCTTGGGCACTTAACCAGGTAAAATGTGAGATTGTGGGAATACAATCTTTGTTTTGTTTTACTAGTTAATGTGTATGACGGGGCTAGGGAAAGCAAAGTGACAATTATAATATTAGATTTTTGTTATTCCTTTGTGCCAAAAGGATATTGTGGGAGGGGAAGGGGCAGTGGCCCTTCCAGGAACAGGAAATGAAAGGATGCATTATCTGTAGAGGTTGACCACCACATGGTCAGCATCTTGTATGTACCAGGCACGGCCTTAAGCTATTAACTGCCTAAACCCTGCTCTCCACTGTACCCCTATAACATAAGGGTTATCACTCTACAAGAGATTAAGACACTAGCCTGTGTTCACATGCAGCTGGTAGGGCTAGATTTTGAAACCAGGCCTTGGAGATCATGCCTTGTAAAGTGCAATGCTATAATCTATAATCCTCCCAAATGACAGGATTGAGATTAAACATTCAAGCATGTTCAAATGCAGTAGTATCACATCATCAACAGCACAATTTTTATGTGACTTTATAAATAATTTTTACGAAGCAAAACTATATATAGAGTTGTGCCGTCCAATATGGTATCTACTAGACACTTGTCTCTTTAGATTAAAATTAATTAAAAGTCAGAGAAAATAAATTATAAATTAATTATAAATTAATTATAAAAATAAATTATAAATTATCATTTCCTCTAAATCACACTACCTGTGTTTCTGGTGCTGAGTAGCTATATCTGAGCAGTGGCTACCATTTTGGACAGGCAGATATTTTCATTATCACAGAAAGTCCTACTGGCAGCACAGAGGTAGAAACTTCCAAATCACAGAAAGTCCTATTACACAGTCCTTCTCTAGAGCCTCAGGCTTTTTTCAATCCTGGTTCCCTAGATGAGCCAAAGAGTACAGAAATTCATACAAATGAATATTTTCTCAAATATAGTGCATGGCTATTACCATTTTAGATGCAAAGGATTCCTTAGGACGTTGGAGTTTACATCTCTATGGCCTCTTGTTCAGAAGAACTCATTCTAAACTCCTACAAAAATAGAGTTGATGCCTGGAAGACAATGGTTTTCAGAGTGCAGATACACAGAGTCTAGATTTAGCTGGGTCACCAGACTATGTACTTGAACAAGCCATACAACCTTAGCGGGCCTCAGTTTTCATTATAGAAAATAATACATTTTGGCCTTTCAATTTCTGAAATTTCATTTTGTTGAAATACCTATACATCTACAATCATAGAAACCACCCTCTTCACTTCCTCGCTCTCTAAATTCACCACTAGTATTTTTAAGAAATATTGAATATTCACCACAATCTAGGAATAGGAATTTTTATATATTCCCTGTGCCTTACTAGTCTCTAAGCCTCCTAAACCATTAAACTCTAGGTTTGCTCAGTTGTCCTGTTTGTTTTCTCAAGCTTTCCCAGTAATTCCACATGATTTGGCTCACTGTCTTCAGGATTAAATAGTCCTCTTTAAGAGAATTCTTATACCTTTTCCTAAGCAAAGGGCCTCCAAGGTTGGTGCTAAGTCTATTGGGGTTTATTCTTGATACCTTTGTCCAATATATCAAAAAGCAAATTGTCAGAGCTGAGGCTGTGCCTCTACATGCTGCAGATTCAAAATAGAAAAGGGAGGAAAAAGAAAAAAAGAAGAGTGCCTATATAAGGTTTTAAAATAATGATTCTATAATTATTGGTAGATCTCAATGGATTTAGTACATCACTAATTATACTGCATTACTGTCAAATGAATTCTTTTAGCATGATTAATGTTATTATGCCAAATCCCAAATTAATTCACAATGAATATCTTAAAGTCTCAGCAATGCTTTAAAAGGAGGGGGGGGGGAAGATGACAAATTAAGCTGGGCCATTATAGTGAAATACAGAGAGGCTTGCTATCTAAGCACTTCAAATATATTGCTGGAATTAACCTATATATTTATGAAGCACCCTTCTGATCTTAGTGCAGTTTTACAGTAGATTTCCCAGCTAGGAAAATAATGTGCTAAATGAATAGCTCACAAACCCAGTCTCTTGACCTTTTACCCTTGTCTGAACATTTCTATTGTTTGTGTGTCTTTTGTTGTAACCTACCACAAGTCATGATTTTGGAAGGCAGTGAAATATAAATAAGGAATCCAAGAACAAACACAAAATACTATCAATTAAATTTTTTACTTGCAATCACTAATTTTTTTCTCCTGACAAATTTAGTCTTCTCCATCTGACGCAGGATTTGATTATCCCTGGCCACGTTGACCACGAAGACCCCAAGGGTCTACAACCCTGAAATAGCCTCCACCCTCCTTTTCTCCAGGGAGATGCTAGATGGCGTTAGAAGCAGCCAGTTGTAGCAATGTGCATTTATGGTTTCTATTCTGAAATGCAAAGCCCTGTCTTTCAGACTCAAGTTTCTAAATTGCCTACCATACCTCTCCTTTCTCTTGATCAACCTCTGAGCTGACCCATCCTCTACACGTCTCTTCTTTCCATCATCCATAAAACAGCACAAGTTAGTGGCTAAGAGAGTAGATTTAAAGGCAGACTCCTGGTTTGCCTATCCCAGCTCTCCCAAGCTGTGTGACTTCTAACAAGATGCTTCTGTCAAACTCAGTTACGGTCTGTGAAATGAGAATAATAAATACATCCTATAAATACCTATGGCATAGGACTCTTGTGAGGATTAAATGACAATGAGCTTAACACAGTGTCTGGAAAGGTATAAGTGCTTGATATATATTAGCTTTCATTATTATCTCTTCTCCACAAATGAAGAATGCAGTCAGAGGCAAAATTATAACATCTCCAACATCACTGGTACTATTTTCCCTAACACACAGTTCTATATGCTAGTAATTATTCTAAATATCTCAGAAACATTATCCCATTTAACACATTGACTGCCACACCAGAAAAACATTTTTTTCTTGGTGCTCTGGTGTTTTATAAGGTCACACACATTAACTGCCCTGTGAGTTGTATTTAACTCACACTAATTTTGAGCCCAAGGCCTCGTAAGGCCTATATAACTCACATGTCTCTTGACTTCTAAAATATCTTGGCTGAAAATTTCTTTTTCTAACGTGGCAGTTAATGTGCAAGATACATGTGAGTTATATATGCTTCACGAGGCCCTGGGCTCAGAACTAGTGTAAGTTAAACACAAATCACATGGTAGTTAATGTGTTAACAACATTTATCTCCATTTCATAGGCTTACACAGATGGCAGTGGCAGAACCAAAGTTCTTTGAAACCAAAGTTTCAAAGTTCCAAAGTTCTTCGAACCAAAGTTGTTGAACTCTAGTGTCTATGTTCTTCATAGCTGACACCAGAAGTGCTTTTACAAAACACTTTCCTATAAGAGAAGGTGGTGGGTTCTGCATTTTACACATGAGGAAATGAGACCTTACCAAAATAAACTTGCCTTAGCCCAAAGGATCCTAGCGTGCAGAACTAGAAACTCATTCACATCTCCTGACCCTAGGACAATACTGTCTGCTGATATCTATGAGGAAAGAGGCAATGTTGGGCAGGTAAGGCTACATTTGATCTGAAATCTGAAATCTCCAAGTCATAAATTTCATGCATCATTTAATCCTAGAATCAGTGCAACACAACAGTACTAAAAATTGATACATCATCTAAGAATTGCTATATTGATTACTAATTGCAGAGATAATGTAAATTATCATATTTTCCCTATTTTTACTTCTTGGTTTAGGTACAGATTTCTTACATCAGTAAGTCTCAACATGACAAAAAAGTCAGGGTTAGTAAATTCAAACCTCAAATCATAATAGCCCACTCCTAAATTCCTTTTAAAAATGTCTACTGCACTGTATCTTAGAAAGGCGGAGTAGCTGTGTGAGGATGAATTGGGGTGGGAGGTATTATTGAAGAGAACCAGGGTAGTTCTCTGGAGAAAGATAATGAGGTCTGAACTAGACTATGTGGGAGCAGGATGAAGGGGAGACATGGGGCTCCAGAGATTTAAAAGAGAGAAAAAGAGCCCTGGGACCTCTTCATTGACTGGGTGCTGGGATAAAAGGGGGGAGAAGTGTAAGTTAAAGACAGGAGCGCAAGACAAGAAGCTCCTTGGCAAGGATGGGGCATAAGGTCAGCAGGACCACCTCAGAGCTGTACTGATGCAAGGTCACAGGCATGCTTCATTTTTATCTAACTAAAAACAAAAATGTGCTCCAGAGTTTGGGGTAAGGCTCATGTGAACCTGGAATAGAAGAGACAAATACAAGGCATTTGAGAAACTCTAGCCTTAAGGAAAAAAGTGACATGGAAGTTTATTGCATTGGGGGTAAAAATCAGCTTTTTTTTCACTGGGTTTTCATTGCCTATAGAATCAAAGTATACAGCAGAATGCTGGATACTTAATAGGATCTCCATATATAGTATTTGGAGTACAGTAATGAATAAACTTAAAGTCACAAACTGCTATGATTTTGAGCTTTATTCACAAGCTATTTGAATTACTTACTTCAAAGTACTCCCCTTGGCCATCTTGTGACCATAGTGATATTCAGCAGTGAGGTACAGTAGCGCTTTTTCTAGGATGAGTTCACAAACTTAATTGTCTGACCTCTAATTGAGAGTTTTTACATAGAAACCTAATCTTATCCTTTCTTTTAAAATATAGGGAGATCCAGCCATGCTGGCAGCCTTAACTGGAGCTGAGCAGTAACAGCTCCCTGTAGAAGCCGGAGGTGCTACCTTGACCTGTTTTTCCCTACTTGGGGTTGGTAGGTATCTGCACTAGTAAGACTTGACCTAAAGGCGCAGCAATAATAGTGGGAATTACAGGCCAGCAGGAGGGGAAGTGATGCCATGAAAGGCTTAAGAGAACTAATTAGGAGCAAAAGGGACTTGGATTTGCCACTCAACTCATATCACTTAATCAGGACTGACAGGACTCACTCTGCTTCTTGTTGGGGACTCTCTATAAACACAGCACCCAGTTAGAGATGGGTAAGAAAGTGAGCAAGACTAATGACTGACAAAAGCTGAGAAAGAAAAAACAAAGCTGAACCAAAAAAGCAAGTTGGCTCTTTGAAGAAGGTTATTACCAGCGCAGCTGAAGATGAAATGGAAATGGTTGTGGCATAACCAGAGCCCAATACAGTGGATGGAAAATGGAATTGGAGTCAGGAAAGAGTTCTAGCCCAGGGCAGCGATCAAGCCAAGCATTCTGACCAAGCAAGGTCCTGTGACCCTCTCCTTAATTCTTTCTTTTTTTTTTTTTGCAGTTTTTGGCTGGGGGCTGGGTTTGAACCCACCACCTCCAGCATAACTGCAACATGAAAGTGAAATGTGAAAGAACTGTAGTGATTACTTTTACTCCTAGCTTTAACCTAACTTCCACAATCCTAGGAAATTAACAGCTTGAGCTGGAATGTTTAAGAGACCTGGAAAATTGGAGGTGACAGCGAAAAGACTACCACTTTTCATATAATATTTAGATTTGTTGATTCAAAGTTTTCTGATTTTAAATTTGTGATTATCCTTTCTGAGCAAAGTATAATACTATCTTTATCAAGGAAATATTTGTTCCACAAATTAGGGGAATTAAAAAGATTACTTTTGGATATTGACCCTAATTGGGGGTGGAGGTGGAACTGTTTTTTAAGAATGTCAGCACATTATTTGTATGTAAATGCTGCTGCTAATTGCCAAATTAAAAGTAGTCCCAGCAGGACCTCTTCATGAAAACACTTGGCTAACAGCTAGTTCGCATTGTTAGTTATTGAAAAGTACTACAATTGCTTTTTATTTTCAAATAATCTTAAATTCAGTCTTCATCGGTATGACTGGCACTCCCCCAACCTCTGTAAACAGAAATTTAATTGTTGATAACCCACCCATACCCACCCCCCTCTAGAAAGTTCAACCATTTCTTGCAATTTTTAAATTTAACTCAGTCCAAAATTACGTGAAAAATAAGCATATTGGTGTCTAACAAAGTTATCAAAAAGTGAACACGTTAAACCTCATTTTACTTTGTAGGCAAAGACCACAGACCTCCGTTTAGCCATTTTGGATTTCTCTTTAATACATGATTATATCAAGGCTGTTCAGAGTTCAGCAGCACCACAGGAAGCTGCAAATGAGGGAAATAGGAAGCTGCTAGAGACAGCACTTTGAAAAGTCTGATGAGAAGAAATTAAAGGCACCATGGCCAAGAAGAAGATAAAATAGAAGTAGAACTCAGATAAGGAATTAGAAAAGCATACCTTTCTAGGTCTTTTAAAAAAAGGTATCTATACAACCTAATGCCCAATCTTGGGAAAAAATACCTTCATTCAAGGTTATGAACTTGGAGGCAAAAAGAAACAAGGAAATTAAGGCCAATCCCTCCCCATCATCATTATCATAGTGGTAAGAGTTGGCGTTTATTAAGCTCTCAACATGTTAAATGCATTGCTAAGTACAGTTTATCTCTTTCAATTTTCTTAATTAGTATGAGGTATATATTATCATTGCTATTTTATATAGGAGTACAGTTAATCACAAAGAGGTTAAATAACTACTTCCAAAAGTCACACAGCAAGGATGAAGGATATCATATACCATATTAGCTTCAGGTCTCTTAGCCACAAAACTCTGCTACTTTTACCTTGACAGTCCATTTTGAGTTTGATTAGTCTTTAAGTTTTATACACTATTTTTAACAACTTTGAGATATTAAGCTACCATAACATTTACCTGTCTTAAGCATACAAAGCAATGATTTTTAGTAAATCAACAGAATAATGCAACCATACCACAATTGTCTTTCCATCGCTTCCCAAAGATCCCTTTCTCCTTTGTAATCAACTCCTGTTCTCTCACAGACAATTCTTTATCTGCTTTCTGTGTCTATAGACTTTCAATTTCTAGATATTTCATACAAGTGAAAACTTACAATATGAGGTCTTTTGATATCTGGCTTCCTTTGCTTATCAAGATGTTTTTGAGGTTCAACCAGGTCAAGTCAGAGTTGTATTAGTATTATAGTTTATTCCTGTTTATTGCTGAGTAACATTCCATTGTATGGATGTACCACAGTTTGTTTAGCCACTCATCAGTTCATGGACATTTGGATTGTTTCCATTTTTTACTACTTAGAACAATGCTGTTCTGAACATTCACTTTGACGACTTTGTGTTACATGTTCCATTTATTTTGCATGGCATCCTAGATGTGGACTTGCTGGCTTTCATGGTAATATCATGTTTAACACTTCAGAAAACTAACAAACTATTTCACAAAGTAGCAATACCACTTTACCTTTCCACCAGCAATACACCAAGGTTCCAGATTCCCATATCCTTAACAATACTTGCTTGGTCTTTTTGCTCATAACCATTCCGAGGGCTCTGAAGTAGATTGCGGTTTTCTCTCTAGACTGATAATATCGAGCATATTTTCATGTGCTTGAGTTCTATGTACTATTCAAATCTTTTGCCTATATTTGATTAGATTATCTGCTGCTGAGTTGTAAATTGCTTTATTCTGATGTAATTTCTTTATCAAATAAGCGATTTAAAAATATTCACCCCATCTGTTTCATCTTTTCATGTAATATTTTGGAAGATGTAAATGTTTTAACTTTAGTCCATTCATTGTTTTGTTTTCCTTTTTTAAAAATAAATCATGACTTCAGGGCCATATCTAAAAACCTCCATTTAACCCAAGGTCATAATATTTTTTTCTAAAAGTCTTAGAATTTTAGCTTTTCTATTTAGGTTTGTGATCCATTTTGAATTAATTTTTGCATATGATATACAGTAAGAGTCTAAAGTAATTTGTTCCCACTAATTTACCAAAGTTTACAAATAATCACATTTCATCAAGACATTATGAAAATTTTTTAAATATAGAAAAGTTGAAAGAATTCTATAATGAACACTTATAATTATTAACACTTGCCTTAGTTTATCACATACTTATCCATCTATACAACCATCTTTTGCATTTAAATGAGTTGCATTTAAATAAGTTGAAATATGTAATATTAGAATTCAATATTGTTTGATTTTTAAGGTAAGATTTACATACACTATATTTCACTCACTAAAACATCAGACATGATGAGTGTCACAGAGGTTAAAAAGAATAGTTCTACAATGTGCCTTGAAGGAATAGGTAATACCCAATCAAGGCTTCTATCCTGCAAACGGAGACCAGGACCTTCTCCCTGGCTGCTCTTAGGAACACTAAGATGCTGCAGGAAAAGCCCTGGAATAAAGCTTCCCTTGTCAGCAGACACGAGATTTTGTGGATCTTTTTCTCCTACTGCCTTTCTGTCTAGCCTTAGGAGAACTGGGTGCAGAGAAGAAGTTTGGTTGTCTCTAAGGCTCTTTCCAACTTTCCCCTTTCTCTTTGTACCTATGACTCGAGTGGAGGAAAATATCGTATATTCCCCTCAAAGTCACAAAAGAGGCCCTTTCTTTTTACGGGACCCTACTGTTTTCTGTGATATTTTATTTTTTATTTTTTTAGCTCAGACATGGACATCTCTGCTTGTGCTCTCATTACACAGAAGAAAACTGCTGTTGACAAGCCTGGTTTTTATTAATTCCTTGTCCACCAGAGTCCATCTACCTCCTTAAAGCTTCCGAATGCTTTCTACCTCTGAAGTGCTGCATTACCCACTCAGGCCTTGTGTGTAGCAGCTGCCTCTCCCCCCAATTCAGAAGAACCTGCTTCTGTTCAGTCGCTCCCTTGATGCATTAAAGGCTTCCTTTTCAGCTTGGCACCTATAGCTCAGCGGCTAGGGCACCAGCTACATATACCAAAGCTGGTGGGTTTCAATCTAGACTGGCCTGCCAAACAACAACAACTACAACCAAAACAACAACAACAACAAAAAAAAAAAAACATCCGGGCATTGTGGTGGGCGCCTGCCTGTAGTCCCAGCTACTCAGGAGGCTGAGGCAAGATAATTGCGTAAGCCCAACAGTCTGAGGTTGCTCTGAGCTGTGACGTCACAGCACTCTCCCCATGGCAACAGTTTGAGACTCTGTCTCAAAAAAAAAATGGCTTCCTTTTCCAGCTTTGTATCTTGGCTTCAGAAATCCCATTCCGTTTCCTGGTATGATCTCTTTACAGACAGGTCATTCACCTACCTCCTCACTTAGGATCAACATAGTAGCATTTCCAAATGAAGGCTATTTCGTGAGACCACTATGGCTAAAAATGTCACCTCAATTCACATATAAATTGGTGTGGATCCAAAGTCACATACAGCACCAACAATGTTAAACCACAACACATACCTAAAGGATGAAAGTGTTTTTCCTTTCCTGGGGGGTTTAAAAAGCTCCTTCATTAAACAAAATTTGGGCATTGCACTGCAGTCTGAAATTGCTCTGGATCAGGCATAGTTTCCTAGCAATTTAGGAGTATGGCCTTTGGTTGAGGGCAGCCCTGTCTAGTAAGGTAGCCACGAGCCACAGAGGACTGCTGGGCAGTGGGAATGTGGCTCCTCGGAATTGAGAAATACTGTAAGTGTAAAAATGTAAACTATGTCTGTTGATTTTAATATTTATTGCATGTTGAAATATTTCAGATATCCTAAGTTAAATAAAATTATTAAAATTAGTTTCACCCATGTCTGTACTTGTCTGACTCTCCTACCAGAAAATTTTAAATTATAGATCACATTTGCTTTGGACAGCATGGGTCCATGGCATTTGAAGAGAAAGTTCCTTTCAAAATTGCTTGCCCTTGTTTATTTCAATCTTAGCATCTCCTGTCTAAAACCAATAGAACTAGTGCTTCAGAAATGACTCTTGTACAAAGTGGGGTATTTTTCCTCTACGAGGTGCATAGTTTCATGGCTACTTCTGTGTTTAAAATCAACTTTCTGAAGCCAAATAACATGGATCTCCACAATGCTACACATCCCTTGTAAAGCCAACTTATTATATTCACTTTAGGAAGCTGGACAACAAATCTGAAGTCTCATAGACATAGATCAGTGAATTATATTTGTAACACCCATGTGGTTAAGACAGGCTATTAGTATCTGTTAGTATAAAGGTTGTCACATCATTCTGTACACTAGCCACTGTACAGTAGGCTAGAGTTAACCAACCACAGTCAGAAAATATTTTTGAAAAGACGGATGGTTGTGTCTTTACCCAACCAGGTACAGGCTTTTTGTCATTATTCCCAAAACAATACACTATAACAATTATTTACATAGCATTTATATTGTATTAAGTATAAGTAATCCAGAGAGGATGTGTGTTGCTTATATTCAAAGACCACACCATTTCACATCAAGGACTTAACCATCTGTGGATGATTTTGTATTGTGGGGCTCCTGGAAGCAACCCCAATGATTGGTAGAAGGTATTCTCGGTGCCACTTCCAGATGGTTTACTTTCCTCCTCCTATAAGCAGGATGAGGCCCATCTGAGAAGGCACAGCTGTCTTGCCTCCAATAATCCTATAGCAATTTCCACCTTCAAAACCTTTGACTTTTTAGTGAGTGGCAATATCCCAAAGATGCAGGACCCATAAGATGCCAAAGGAAGGCTCTAGAAAATGTTCCTAGTCAAGAGACTTGAGCATGTGTTGGTCCTTGCTATATCAAGAAAGAATGCTGGGGGGGTGGGGGGGGAAATCATCCAAGCCTTCTGTGTCTCAGATCCCTGAGTGAAAACAAGGTGGGGCCTTCAAAGACCAGAGTGGCATAGGATTTAGAATGTTGGCATCTCTGGTCCCTTCTCTTTCTAATGTGGTGTAAGTAGTGCCATGGACGGACCACATGATTGATTCCATATGTGACTGCCACATTTACCCTGTAGCCATAGTTTCCTGCCACATCTGGAGGACTTATATTTCCATCATACAGAAACAAAGGCAGAGAAGCTGGATTTAGAAAGAACAGAGCTCCATTTCTAAGACAAATTATTCTATTTCTAAGATACAATAAGCAAACCCAGAATGTTGGTGGGAAGTGCTATAGCCCTATTTTAGATTGGACATCCACTATTCTCTTAAGTTGCTTTAGATTTTTATAAAGAAATTTATAATTTATAAATAAATGTATCATTAAAATTAATCTTGATATAACTTTCTCTAAAAAGTTGAAAATTTGTGGCCTAGGATGTGGTCGATTTTGGAGTATGTTCCATGGGCTGATGAGAAGAATGTATATTCAGTTGTTAGGATGAAATGTTCTGTAGATGTCTATTAAATCCAAATGTTGAATGGTTTGGTTTAAACCTAAAATTACTTTGCTTAGCTTCTTATTGGAGAATCTATTCAACACTGCTTAAGGGTCGTTAGAGTCTCTCACTACTATGGAGCTGGATCAAGTTGCTCTTGTTTGTTAGAGTTTCTCTTATAAATTGAGGTGCATTTTGGTTGGGTGCATAAATATTAATAATTGAAATATCATCATATTGAGTATTGTACTTAACAAATATGAAGTGACCATTTTTATACTTTCTTACTTTTGTTGGTTTAAAGCCTATTGGATCTGCAAATAAAATTGCAACACCTGCTTTTATCTCCTTTCCATTTGCCTGGGATATATATGACCATTTCTTTACCCTCAATCTATATTTATCTTTTAAGGTAAGATGAGAATCTTGTATGCAGCAGATATCTTGCCTGAGTTTTTGTATCCAGTCAGCCAGCCTGTGCTTCTTTAGAGGAAAATTTAAGCCATTCACGTTAATTGAGAATATTGATAGGCCTGGTAGAATTTTGGGTATTGAGTTTTTTGAAAGAGCAGTGGACATTTTTAATCCTTTCAGCACTGTGGAAGTTGGAATTTGATCAAAAGTTTCAGCGTGAGTTTCCTTTTGTGTTGGAGTATTTCACTGGTCATTATGGAGAATAGTTCTGAGAATATCCTGGAGAGCTGGTTTAGTGTTGGAAAATTTCTTCAACATGTGAATGTCATTAAAGTATTTAGTTTCTCTATCATAAATGAAACTCAATTCAGGTGGATACAGAATCCTGGTTTGAAAGTTACTTTGTTTTAGGAGATTAAAAGTCGATGACCACCCTCCTCTAGATTGAAAGGTTTCAGCAGAGAAATCTGCAGTCATTCTAATACTCTTCCACTTGGAGGTTTTTTTTTTTAACATCTGGCTGCTTTCAGAATTTTTTTTTCATATTAGCTTTAGTGAAGTTAATTATGATGTGCCTGGGGGATGTCCTATTCAGGTTGAGTCATGTTGAGGTTCTGAAACTATCTGCTTTCTGGATTTCAGGATCTCTTGGCATGTCTAGAAAGTTCTCTTTCATAATCTCATGAAGAAGCCCTTCTGTGCCTTGCAAAGCTACTTCGTCACCTTCATGGATCCCTCTAAGGCGAATATTGGTTTTCTTCGAATTATCCCAAAGCTCTCTGAGAGAATGATCCATTTTTGCTCTCCATTTCTCTTCCTCTTTGAGTATTTGGGAGCGTTCAAAAGCTTTATCTTCAATGTCAAAATCCTTTCTTCTGCCTGATCCATTCTGTTACTGAGGAATTCTATTGTATTTCTCATATCTTGGAAGGCTGCAACTTCTTTCCTCAATGTGTCTAAATTTTTGTGATTTTTGTCTTTGAATTCATTGAATTGTTGAAACATCTTTTGAAGTATTTTTAGAATTTCTACCTCCAACTTTACTTCTATTTTGTTCATCTTATTTGCAATCCAAATTCTAAATTCAATTTCTGACATATCATTCATCTGTTCATGGATGGGATCCTCTGGTTTGGCAGGTTTGTCATTCCTTGGGGGAGTTGAACTTTTCTGATTATTCATGCTGTCAGAGTGTTTCCTCTGATTCTGCCTCATGATTGTTTTTCACTGTTTAGCTAGATGACCAGGTAAGGTAAAATTGGATTGGAGACTTCTGGGGTTGTGGTTGACCAGCCCTTTACCAAGGAACTTGGACTGGTGACTGAAGCTTTTCCTCTACAATTTTGCAAAGGACCTGTACAGTACTACAGTCTGTGACTCTAGAGGCCTATGTGGTGTAGTAAGGGTAGGTGGCTCTGTCTTGTATTCAGCTGATCTCTGCCCAATCCTAGTGAATCAGTGACTCTGGGTTGCAGTCTCAGCTTTGGAGAAATACAAGCAACTAGGACATCTCGTCCCCCACAGGTAATACCTGGAAGTGGAAAATCAAACCTTCCCACTAGAACAAAACCAGGATACCACCTTGGAGGTTCCTCAGCTGATTCGTCCTGTTCAAGAGTTTCAAACCAATTGTCCCAAACAGCACCCACTCTCTACCTGGAGAGTTCAAAAGGTCTCCAGCAACTAGATATTAGGAGTCTACTGATAGCTCAAGTGTGGCTTGAGCACCTCTGGTGCTCTGAAGAGTCAGAAAGGCCCATCTAGTAGAAGGTCTGGAGCAAGGGGATTGATGCCTCTTTCCCACCTTGTTCACCCTTCACCACTGGACTCTGGTAACCCCAGTCTCTGGGAACACCACTGGCAGTCTCTGTTAACCAAGTCTCTGTGGCCCAGCTCTGTCCAATGAGAAAATGTGCCACAGCTAATGTGCCTGCCAAAGTCAAAGTAAGGTCACTACCTCCTCCTCACGGCTACCAATCTCTGACACCATTCAGCAAGTGAAGCTGAAGGCTGACTGCCTCAGGCTCTCAATGGCAGCTGGAGAAAGTTCCACCTGAGCTAAATCTAAACCTGAGGATACCCATACAGCAAAAGAATTTCTCCCTCTGCCACCGCACCTTCATTGCCACTATTCTGCAGCTCTGTTATCCCTATAGGGCAAGATCTGGTTCCCTCTGGTGAACCACAGAGTTGGGGAGATGACTCTCCAAAATTAGACCCCAGCAGGATCACTCTGTTAATGTTGATGTTGGGTGGGAGGTGCACGAATCCCACTTGGTTCGTGCACCTCAGCAGTTCCAGAGTCTTCACCCATTGTGCTGAGACCCACGCCTCCACCCACTACTGAGATATACTTTCTCTGGGCCAGGTCGGTCACCTTTCCCTCTATGTCCTACTGTACTGTTACTGTATTCACAGCTATAGCACATCTGCACTTCCTTCATCTATACAATGCCCAGTCCGAGCCAAGAAGTGCAGACATTCTGGTATCCCTAATATCTCATCTGACTATGGCACTGCCAGTCCTAGTAGGAAGTTTGGCCTAGTCCAAAGGGCTAGAAGAACTAGACATTTACACTATACTGAGCACCAGTTAGTAGCATTTGGCCCTTCAACATCTAGCGTGGAGTGGTCATGGTGAGTAATCTCTGTCCTGTTCCTTTCTCTGGTCAGGAATTGTTGGGATTCTCTAGATCTCCTGGCTCTCAGTTTATACACATGGTCTTCACTTCACAGCCAACAAGACCTGGTCATCTCTGGGTCAGATGGGCCAGGAACCCACTTTCCAAGATATAAAAGGGATTCATTCTATCAATTTCTGTTTTGGTTATCTGCTGCTATCAACTTACAATGAGCATTTCATTTTGCTAATTAATTTGTGCTTTATGAATTCAGAAAGAGAACAGAGGGGAAATCTGTTTAGCACAACAATTACTAGGTCATCAGCTGACATAGATTGGGTTACTGGGCACAGTTATGACAACCAGAATGAGCCATGTAGTTCAGGTCTTCTGGACATCAGAATTTCTTGGTTCTTTTTTTTTTTATTGTTAACTCATAGCTGTGTACATTAGTGCAATCAAGGGGTACAATGTGCTGGTTTCATATACAATCTGAAATATTCTCATCAAACTGTTTAATGTAGCCTTCATGGCATTTTCTTAGTTGTTGTATGTAGACATTTGTATTCTGCCTTTAGTAAGTTTTGCCTGTCCCCATTTTAAGATGCACCATAGGTGTGGCCCCACTCATTATCCTCGCTCCACCCTAACCTCCCCATTCCCTTTCCCTCCCTTGGCCCTTTCCTCATAGTCTTGTGCTATAGTTGGGTTAAAGCCTTCATGTGAAGGCTATAATTTAGCTTCATACTAGGGCTGAGTACATTGGATACTTTTTCTTCCATTCCAAAGATAATTCGCTAAGAAGAATATGTTCCAGTTCCATCCATCTAAACATGAAAGAGGTAAAGTCTCCATCTTTCTTTAACACTGCATAATATTCCATGGTATACATGTACCCCAATTTACTAGTCCATTTGTGGGTCGATGGGCACTTGGGCTTCTTCCATGACTTAGCAATTATGAATTGGGCAGTGACAAATATTCTGGTACAGATGTCTTTGTTATGTTGTGATTTTTGGTCTTCTGGGTAGAAACCTAGTAAAGGAATTGTAGGATCAAATGGCAGATCTATTTTTAGGTCTCTAAATATTCTCCAAACATCCTTCCAGAAGAAACGTATTAGTGTGCATTCCCACCAGCAGTGTAGAAGTGTGCCCTTTTCTCCACATCCACGCCAACATCTCTGGTTTTGGGATTTTGTTATGTAGGCTACTTTTACTGGGGTTAGGTGATATCTCAAAGTAATTTTGATTTGCATTTCTCTGATGATTAAGGATGATGAGCTTTTTTCCATGTGTTTGTAGATTGTGCATCTGTCTTCTTTAGAGAAGTTTCTTTTCAAGTCCCTTGCTCAACCTGAGATGGGATCACGTGTTCTTTTCTTGCTAATACGTTTTGAATTCTCTGTGGATTCTGGTTATTAGACCTTTATCAGAGTTATAACCTGCAAATATTTTCTCCCATTCTGAGGGCTGTCTGCTTGCTTTAAGTACTATGTTCTTGACTGTGCAGAAGCTTTTTAGTTTGATCAGGTCCCAGTAGTGTATTTTTGATACTGCTTCGATTGCCTGGGGAGTCCTCCTCATAAAATATTCACCAAGGCCGATTTCTTCAAGAGTTTTCCCTACACTTTCCTCAAGTATTTTTATAGTTTCGTGTCTTAATTTTAAAACTTTTATTCAGTGAGAGTCTATCTAAGTTAATGGTGAAAGGTGTGGGTCCACTTTCAATCTTCTACAGGTTTCCAGCCAGTTAACCCAGCACCATTTGTTAAATAGGAAATCTTTCCCCACTGGATGTTTTTAATTGTCTTGTCAAAGATCAAATAATGATAAGTAGCTGAATTCATCTCTTGGTTCTGTATTCTGTTCCAGACATATATTTCTTCGTTTTTGTCCCAATACAATTCTGCTTTGATCACTATTGATTTATAGTAGAGTCTCAGGTCTGGTAGCGAGATTCCTCTTGCTTTGTTTTTATTGCTGAGTAATGATATGACTATTCGAGGTTTTTTTCTGATTCCATGTATAACCAAGTACTGTATATACTCAAGTATAAGCTGAGTTTTTGTGCCAAAAATTTGTGCCAAAAAACCTGAACTTGGCTTATACTTGGGTCATACAGGTTATTTGATTCGGTGCACGCGCACCTAATCAAACGCACGTAGTCTCCAGTTGTCTTCTGCCATCTGCTTGAAGGGGCGGTGCTTCAGCTCAGTCCACAAGTCGCGGCTGAGCTGAAGAGGTAGGCGGCTGAACTGAACTATATTCCACTGAACTATTTAACCCACAATATTTAATGGCACATTTAATTAAGTGAAAACCCCATTTAAGGCAG
>CAUYPK010144641.1:0-50000 GCA_963574355.1 Loris lydekkerianus
CCTACTATGAAGCTAAACTATAGCTTTCACATGAAGGCTATAACCCAACTATAGCACAAGACTATGGGGAAAGGACCAAGGAAGGGGAAGGGAGGGGGGAGGTTTGGGTGGAGGGAGGGTGATGGGTTGGGCCACATCTATGGGGCATATTTTTATCTATAATAAAAAAAAAATAATAAAATAAAATAAAATAAAATAAAATATTCTTTTACTCTAGCCCACCAAACAAAATGAGAGGAGAATTAACAAATATATTCATGCTGATAAGCATTTAACTAGACTAAATGATTGTAGGAGCAATAACATTTTCTGCCTCTCAGCTTACATGTACCTAACACCTCTAAAGGCAGAGGGAGATCTTGATTTTTGCTTGTACATCCTGAGGTCTTTTATTTGATACTGTCCTTATTTTAATTGTAATTTTCTTTTAGAGACTACTTCTTTCTCTATGGCACAGGGTGGGGTGCAGTGGCACAATCATAACTCACTTCAGCCTAGAACTCCTGGGCTCAAGCGATCCTCCTACCTCAGCCTCCTGAGCTTGGACGACAGGTACAAGCCGCCAGGCTAAATGAAGTTTTTAAAATTTTGTGTAATGATGGAGACTTTCTGTGCTACCCATGCTAGTCTCAAGCTCTTAGTCATTATGTGATCCTCCCGCCTCAGCCTCCCACAGGACTGTGATTAGAGATGGGAGCCACCATGTCTAGCCTGCCCATAATTTTAAAAAATGTTCCTATTATAACTGTCCAACTCATAACTCCTTTCACATTAGTAAACATTACTGTGTATAATGTAAGCATTGTGATGGCAGAAATTTCTGTCTTTTTTGTTCAGTGATATATTCCCACTTCTCAAACAGTGTCATCACATAATAATAGGTGCTCGATAAACATTTGTTAATTAAATAAATAATCTCCAAATCAATTCTTATTTTTTAAGAAAAGAAAAAAGGCACCGATGTTTTACAATCTAAATTATAGCATACACATTCTTGAGTAAAAGTAATTAAAATGAGGGAGACTTCTTTTTTTGTCCTCCTCCTCATTGTCCTTTTTCTTTTTCTGAGAAAGGATTTTCCTTCTTAAAAGTTGGATATACTGGGTGCTGCGTGTGGCTCAAAGGGGTAGGGTGCCAGCCCCATGTGCCACAGGTGGTGGGTTCAAATCCAGCCACGGCCAAAAACTGCCACCACCCCCCAAAAAAAGTTGGATACACTATTTCAGGCTTAGACTTTTTTGTTTCAACATGTCATTTGGAAAATAGTTTTTAAAAGGTAACTATAATGTTATTACTCAGAAAGTTTATGTCTTTTTCTTCCTTCATTGTATATGGGCTTATCCTGTTGTTACATTGTTTGCAGTTCTGACAAATGTAGAAATTTGTCCAACTTCCAAGTTTACTCTTCTCTCCCTCTGTCCTCATTCTAACTCCCATTCATGCTTCCTTTTTTCTAATTTTGTGCTTCCCCCTCCATACACTCAAAATGCATTTGACATGAATGATGAAAAATATAACTAAGGAGGTGAGGTTGGGTCAGGTACCTGGGGATCTGAACCTGGGTCACCATCTTTACACTGTGGTCTATGTTTCTGGATTTACACAGGTGAAATGTTGACCTAAAAATACAGCGTTATGGAACAAACTACTACAGCTTTAAGCTGTGGAGGTTTATCAAAAAAGAGCCGAAACAAAGGCAAGCAGATGGCTAAAGATGAAGGTCACATCAGATTGAGAAGTTTGTCAAAATGTGATGACATCGGTAATCTGTAAACTGTTATTGCGCTTAGCTGGAGGTGCTGAAAAACATTTTGAAATTACAAAAAACACTGGAGTCACCAGCACAGAGGCAGGAATGATAGCCTGGAGTGGTTCTGGTCTATGGATGAATGCCAGATGTGGAAAGCGACATATCTGGAATTAATGATATTAAACATGCTTTTCTTTTATGCTCAATAATAACTCTATTATGATTGATACAAACCGCAGACACTTTATCTAGCACAAATGGAATCGTCTGTCATTGACTATATTAAATCATCAATTTCTGCATGATGAGGATCGTTTAGGGTAACTAATCATCTGTCTCGTTCCGAAGTCTTTAAGGCTGATCAGATAACGTTTTGAATACTGCCTGAGCAACCATGACAATCTAACCCTTCCATGTAAGGATTGAGAAGGGCCCATTATGCCGTCAAAGCCTGTGGAAATATCACAGCTCTTTCTCTACATAATACCCTGCTGTAAATAAATCACTCTCCACCGCAAACTTTATTGATCACAAGCACTTCCATGCTTGTGTCTAGTGAAGTCTCTACAGAATAAAATGCTGCTTTATATTTTGTCTTGTCAAAATATTAAACGGCTCTGTCAAGCAGAGTCAGGCTAGCGGTGATGGTGTAATTCTGCCGTAGCCCTTCTGGTTCTCTCCTTCTATCTCAGCTGCCAAGCTTACAAAGCAGGATTTTTTATTTTTTTTATAAACTTTCCAATTATAGTCTCCTAAGATTATGAAGCCTTAAGATAAAGTGTCCTAATTTAGAGTTGTGGAGTACTGAACGACCAGAGAAGCGACTGTAGATAAAACAGCATTTCTCACAAGGAGAAAGATAACCTGGCTTATTTATATACACAACTTCCACGGGCAGTGGGGGTTTGGCAGGAAAAAAAAAAAATCTCTTTTGTTTTACCTCACCAAATAGAAGGAGGGGCAGACTCTAAATTTGTTTGCACTAAAGTGCTTATTATTCCTGCTTAAAAAATTATGTGTTATGATCTAAAGCAGCTTGTGGGGAGCAGAGGGGGAAAACCGAGCTGAAACTGAAGTCCACTGTTAACACAACACATGTTTTCCAAATGGCACGGACAGGGTATGCGGCCATTAAGGGGTGTCACTTACTGTAATATGTTTGTGACAACACTCAGAAACAACAAGCAGATTCAAAGTGTAATTTACTGCCTGTTAATGCCAAATTTCCTGGGCAGCATGTGGTTTTAATGCAATCTAAAAGGAGTTTCCTCTTTTGTCCCTTATATAGGGGTAAAATTTTGTTTTCCATAGGGCAAAGAAAAAGACTGAAATCACTTCGAGAAGAGCACAGGATTTAGTGTACCGGGCCATTAGTGCTGCTTGGAGGACACTGGGTTTGATCTTTATTCCCTTTTGGAAGATCATTAACTCTTTTAGACATTTAGCAAATAACCTCTCCCAAGGTTTAGAAGCGTTTACACACCACCCTAGGAGAGCATTTTGCTTCTGTCTCGCCAGTTTCAGAGCCAGATATTTGTTGACACTTCCGTTTGGTCATTTTTAAAAAGAAGTTAAGCTGTAAGATGAATTGATAATCCCAGACAGTGAATTTATTTTGGAGGCATAAAAATCGGATGCCACAAAAACTGAAAGCACAAGTCTAGCTGTGGACGTTCACCTCAATTTCTGACAAAAAGAGATTCTGGTGAAGAGGGGAGAACAAATTTCAGCTTAGGGACAGGGTTAAACCCACCAGCATATTTCAAAGAAGCAAGTAAACAGCTTTTTTTGATGGTAATAAATTTGAGCCATCAACAACCTTAGCTTAATTCAAGTTCTAATTCATCTCCATAGTCCACTAACCAATATTTTTTAAAGTACTATAATGGGCAGTAAACCTCAAAGGTAATGAAATCAATCTTCAACAGTTCCTTTTTTTTAGACAGTGGGAAAGGTGTTAAATCCTACTGAATGGTACAGTCTCCTAAGTAACTATAGCTGTGTATTTTCTTGTGGGTAAAATAAAATGGGCAAATGCATTGCAAATGTACTGTCCAAAGTATTTTGCTTAAAGCTGGAGCCCTTTCTCCTCATTCAGTAAACATTTTCTAACTCTCTCCATATACTAGTTACTCCTTCCCTCACTGGAAGCAGTCCTTGACCTTGAGAGATTCCGGGTTTATTGAGGCAGATAACACATGTAAACAAGTGACAAAGGGCAGTACGAAAAAAGCTTGGGTGTGGGCACCTGCTACATATGTGTTAGTCTTTGCTCTATATTTAACCACAAGATATATGTTAATTATTTTTTCATATAGCAGTTTAGTAGACACTGGTAGTTTATGCCTGCTAATTTTCTTCTAACAGCTTCCTGATTTTTATCTCTTCTCTGATATTTTTTTTAAAGTATGGAATCGACCTTACTTCTACCTTTACCTCTCCAGGGATGGGGCATAATGTTTCATCAGTATGGGCATTACAACTTCTATCTACCAATATTTATTCTGGGATGGATGGCAGTCACACAGTCAGGAAGTGGCAGAGTTAGCTTTCTATCCAGGTATGACGGCTCCCTTGTGCATGTTCCTAACCACTATGCTTTACTGCCTCTCAGTCCATTCAGTGCAGAGAAGACTGAATGGGTGAACTAGTGAAGGTAGAAAGACTCAAAGTAGCCCAGTGAGATTCGTTGCTGGGACTCCTATTGTAAGGCTGTTTTTCTGCTGATTTGCTAAGCTGGTATGCCTGGGGAAGCCCAAGCCCTATATGTCTGAAGAAAGAAGTCCCCAGAGAAAGAAGCCAAGTACAGAAGAAAGAAGCGCTGAGAGGTGGAGAAATGGAGGAAGAGTAAAACACTAAAGGGGGTCACTAAGTTGGGGGTATCATAGGGTTCCTTGGATCCAGCCATTCTTCAAACATCTGTTCCTGGATTTTTCAGTTTTGAGAGCCAATAACAATCGGATACTTTTGCTAAAGCTAGTTTGAGTTAGATTTCTTTCCTAAATAACAATGTCGTTACAGAGATGACTCCCTTTAAGCCTCAACTGGGATAAAGTAAATTGCTACTGATAAAGAATCTCAGAAGACAGATGAGTTAGAGTCTTACGGCTGAGACTGGGTGAAGGAACCCCCAGGGCAAAGCCACCATTTCTCTTCAAAATTGGACTTTAACTTTGTCCTAACCTTGGTATTGGGTCAAAGACCTTTCCATAATTAGGATCAAGCCAATAATTGTACACTGTAATTTCTGTTAGAAGATTAAAAGAAACTATTATGTAAATAATTGTTTTACTTCTAGTTAGTGAACCAGGTTCTCTTAGCTTCTGAGTTTCCCCTGAATTGCACAGCAGATACTTATAGAAATTGTACAAATCCTCTTCCATACATGAAGGCATAATTTAATATCCTGTGAGGCAGCTCTTTTCAGGCACCAGGAAACCAGTTATTATATCATCCCTGAAAGTGTTAATGCAGTTTCCTCAAGTACCTAGCATACTCCTGGGGAGTAGCTTACACTGTGGGAGAATCTAGGTCAATGTGCATGGCTGAAAATAGCTTAAGAGTGAATCCAATATGAATTGAAAAAATAATGAGATGAGATTCTAGCCATGAGATACCCTGACTAGACTGATATTGGGTTTGAAAATCAAACATCTCAGGGTTTGGAATAGGTGTATTGGTCAGCACAATTGTCTTTCCTGGTCTTGTTGAACTGTTTTAAAGGAGCACAGGATGTTTAGATCTAAGTTCAGCCAAAAAAGGCTGCCAAAAAGACAAAGAATCCTGCTCCAGAGAGAGGCCAGATTGTCATTTGGAGGGGAAATAAAAACTTCTAGTTAACTGACATTACATCTCTAGGCAATTTTAAGTTTTTGCTCAGGATTCCATTACTATCCCCTGAAGATATATTGCATTTACTAAGGTTAATAATTTGACTATAAAAAGAAAAATTCAAACCTCTCATTGTTCTGAAATTTGGCAAATGGAAAGATTATGTAGGGATGTGAATGATACATTCTTTTTATTGGGAAAGGGTACTTTTTTGGTCAGTCTTTGAACATAAAATGCGTAAATGTTTGCTATCACATTCCTGGTTTTATTTTTTTAATTTTAATTTTATTTTTTAGATATAGGGTCTTTGTCACTCAGGCTTGACTTCGGTGGTGTGACCATAGTTCACTGTAGCCTCAGACTCCTGTGCTTGAACAATTCTCCTTTTTCAGCCTCCTGAGTAGCTGGTATTATACATATGTGCCATCATACTTGACTGATTTTTTAAAAATGTGTAGAGGCAGGGCCCTGGGTTGTTGCCCAGGCTAGTCCCGACCTCCAGGTCTCAAGTGCTCCTCCTGCCCTGGCTCCCCAAAGTCCTGGGATTATAGGCATGAGCCACTGTACCTGACCTCTTCCTTTTTTATTACAGAGAAATAGTTTGCTGAAAGCTAAATATTTATAAAGTAATTTTGCAGTTTTTGGCCGGGGCTGGGTTTGAACCCACCACTTCTGGCATGTGGGGCCGGTGCCCTACTCCTTTGAGCCATTATTTTTTTTAATAATGAAAAAAAACTTTTTTTAGGTTATTTTTTTTAAGTAGAAAATAATAGTTTATCTTAAAGACTGCTTAAAGTAATGTGGATTTTGCCACTAACACAAGATATAATTAAGCATTTGGCAATAACGTCAACAGTAAATGCTATTCTGTCATTATGCCACCAAGGTAGTATCTTAAAAAGAAAAGGGTCAATGACAAAAAAATTTTTTGTCATACCTTAAACTACTCAATTTCTTTCCAATTAAAGTCAACAAATAACTGCTGAGTGCCTGCCATTGGCCTGTCCATTTGCCAGAAACCACTGCTAGAAGTTGTGTGACACACAATAGTGTTTAAGATGTTGTTGCTACTGTCATGGAGTTTTAGGCTAATTGCATCAGTAGGGGTGGTTGGTGGAGGAAGGAGGTGAGGTGGCAATGGTGTATGCAATTCTCTGTAATGTAAGGTAAACTAAAGTGAGTCCTTGATCAGACGCAGGAAAGAGCAATTAATTCTGACTAAGAGGCTTTCGGAATAATCTTGGATCGGAATGCACAAGTGTTTGAGAAATGAAGTAGGCTGTCCAGGTTGAAAGTACAGCATAATCAAAGGTGTGGAGGCATAAAAATGCATGTTGTGATTGGAGAACACCAAATGCTGAATTAATCTGGTATGCATGTAGTTGAGGAGGTGAGGAATGTTGAACTGAGTAATGACAAAGATAGGCTGAGTCTAGATGGGTATTTCATTGTTAATAATGGGGAGGCATAGACAGGGAGTGACATGATTTCATCTGAATTTTTAGAAAACCAATGTTAACGATGTAATACCATTTCTGGAGGGCCTGGTGTGTGCAGGCAGTGTTCTACACTTGCGCAGTAACTCCTTTAACTCCCATTACAGTCCTATATGTAGCTGTCATTATTCTTCTTTTACATAGAGCCACATGGAGTTTAAGCAATTTGAAAATAGTCATTCATCTAGGAAGGGACAGACAGAACTATGTTTTCACCCAGGCATGATGGCTTCAGAGTATGTACTCCTGACCGCTGTCTTTTTAATCTATACAATGTATAGAACACAGCTGCTTAAAGGAAATAAATGAAAGCCGGAGCAAAAAGTTAGTAGTGGAAATAAACTGAAGGAATACATATGAAAAACACTATAGATAAAGAAGGGACTGATTTGGATAATCAGTTAGACATCGCTAGTGAAAGAAAGAGAGGAAATAAAAATGACTTGAAGGTTCCAAAATAGAGGAAGGGAGTGACTGTCAAATAACAAAAATAGGGGATGCAGGAGGTACATGCCAGGAGGGCTGATAACATGTTCACTTGTTAATATGCTAAGTTTGAGGAACCTGTGGTTTCTCTCTATGGATATAGAAAGAGATATTTGGAAACAGAAGTCTGATACCTGAGGGAGGTATCAAGACTGGACAAGAATCATAGAAGTTAACATAGTTGTTCAGCTGAAACGCATTGAGTACCTGCCCTCTCCTCATTCTGTGTTGCAGATAACAGTGGTGAACAAGAAGACCTGGTCTCTCTTTTTGTGGAGCTCACCAAGGGAAATAGACATTAAGTCCTAAGACACATGATTATGAATTCTGTGCAGAAAAAGTCAATGGTAGATTTAAGCATTAGAATAGGAATCTGACTTTAGTCGTGGGGATTAGAAAAGCTTTTTCTGAAGATGTTTAAGTTAAGCAGCAGTCTGAAGAGTAAGGAGTTAGCTGAGGTGAGGATGCTGACGTATATTCCAGGCAGAGGGAACAGCATATGTGGAAATGCTGAGATTAGAGAAAGCGTGCCAGTATTCATTGAACTAAAGAAGACGAGAATGGCTGAAGTGTAGAAAAAGAAGGGAGATAAGCTTTGAGATAAAATTATAAAGGCAGTCAGAGTCCAATCATACAAGGCTTACTAAGCTATGCTAAAGATTTTAGAATTTACTTTAAAAGAGAAACTTTATAGATGACTTTTAAGCAGAGAAGTGATGTGGTAAGATTTGGATTTTATTGTGGCCACTAGTAGTTAGGATGGATAATAGTAGTCAAAAAGTATGTATTGTAGATCTCTTTAAGTTGACCACCTAAGGGACTGTGACCAACTGGTCAACATATGGGGGTAGTCAACATAAGGAACTAAACCTACTGTACTGATTTGTACATGTGGTACTTGTTTATGAAAATTAGGTCAACATAAGGAGGGACAATGTAGGGAAGTGGTAAACCATGGAGGGTCGACTGTAGTTTGGTTAGGAGATTCTATCAATAGTACCAGACAGTGGTGGAAGGAGCAGTTTCTCATGGTGGCAGTGGACAAGAAAAGCCAGAGGTAGAGCTGAAAGATTTGGTGATGAATCACAGATGGGAAGAGAGAAAGAAAGAGACATGAAAAATGACTTTCATGTTTCTCGTAAGAACAAGTGAATGGACGATATCTGATCCCAACTAAGCAGATACAGAAGCCATTGTCTCAGAGTGGGAGAATTTAAAATACTTAGAGCTCAGATTTTGAATATATAAATTTAAGATGCCTATGGTAGTTCCAATTAGTGATAAAATATGTGTCTTTTATCAGGTTTCTGGAGCTCAAAATATAGAGTGTGGGAAGTTATGGAGCTATACATTTAGAAATACACACACATGCACATGTACAGAGATATAGCACCCAGAGGTATGCTTGTCATGACAAGATGAAGAGTGAGAGATCGCTGGACTTGTTGAACATCAACATTTACGGATAGGGTAGAAAGCAAGATGATACTAGCCAAAGGGGATTTAGAATTATCTAGAAGAACATGGGGTAAATAAACCACAAGAGTCTGATGTCATAGAAAATAACTAATGTAAAACCACCATTTTACATAATTCTTGTAAGTCAAGAAGTATGACTAGAGAATAATACCCATACATCCACTTACCACGGGTGACCCTAATGAAAATAATTTTGATATGATGGGGCTTAAAGTCAGATTGAATTCCTTGAAAGTGGGTAGGAGCTAAGATGTGGAGATGACATGCAAATGGACCCTTTCCAGAAGCTTGACTGCAAAGGAGAGAAAAGAATTAAAACAAATGTGGGGAAAAGGGAAGATTTTATTATTGTTGTATTTGGCTTTACATGTAAGAACTGTCAAATATATCAATGCCTAGGGAAAGAATTCAGTAGAAAGGGAGAGGTTAAATAGGAAAAGAAATGAAAAATTGACATAACAAAGTCCTGCGGAAGGCTGAAGCTGATGACATCTGGAATAAAGTTGAGGAACTGCCTTTGTTTTTGCAAGGAGGATACAACCTGCGTTGGAAAAGAAGTGAAATAGTGAGGACAGAGCAGGTGCAGGTGGGGTTAAAGATTTGATGGCGGGAAGATGAAGGCTTTCCCACCTGATACCTTCTTTTTTCCTCTGAGAATTATGAGGCAAGATCACGCACTGAAGTGATGAGATAGAAATGCAAACCTTTGAGAGTAAATGAGGTGGTCTAAGTCAAGAATGTATTGTAAAAGGAAAAATGTTCTGAGATCAGAAACTTTAAAGAACATCCACATTTAAAGAGGCAGGTGAGGAAGGGAAATGTGAGCAGAATAACAATGGGTGGTCACAGAGGCGGAAGGGAGAGCAAAAAGCCCAGGTTGTACCAGAAAAGGGAAAAGGGAGTGTCAGTGTCAGAGGACCTGACAAAAGCAATTGGGAGGGTAGTATTTTTTTTTTTTTTAAGTTTGTGTTATGTGACAAGAACTATGCTAAGTGCTTCACACACATTAGTTCATAGCAAAGTCTATGAAAAATGTAATATTATCTGTAGACAGATTAAGTGACTTGCCTATGCTCCAATAGAAAAGAGAGTGATACAGTCAAGTTTATAATACAGAAATGACAGACCCTGAAGCCCATGAACCAGGTATTGTCTCAAAAGGCTGATTAACAGGCTTTTGCTCTGAGCAGGCAAGTGCTAAGCATTTTATTTATATAAGGGTTTAGATTGCTATTGGAAATGGGGGAAAGGATCAATTCAAGATAAATAAAAAGGGAACTGAACAGTATTGGCACTTAGCTAAAGTAGAAGAATATCCTCCAAAAGCATAGTACAGTATTTTACAAACACATATATTTATAGAGTACTTATTCTTTAAATATAAAATAGAAAGATGGGATGGGGGTAATTTACAATTAAATTAACATGTTCTCTGCTCCGTAGGAATTTAAAAAGTAAGACTTATGCTAGACAGATAAAGGACCATGGGACAAATATTAAAAATAAATGCATAAACACAATATTGATTCTAAGTAAATTCAAAGAGAGTTCTGAACAAACTGGACATTTTAGGAGTTGGTTGCTTAGTCAGGATCAAGATTAGAATACCTGCCCTAAAGTTGGGCTACTTGATGGAATTCCTAAAGCAACATGACCTTTTTGCCACATTTCCCTCTGGCCCTCTTGGTAAAGGCTTATTATCCTCCAGGGGGTTCAAATTCCAACCAAGGCAAGACTTAAATGAGAATAGATGATATTTCTGAACCCTTGAAGGCCAGGGCAGGTTTTTGCAAATGGGAGGATGAAATGCTGCTGGCACTCAGGACTGGTCTTACAAACAGTCTCATTTGCTGATTCCAGATGGAAATGCAAGGCCTTTATACACTAATGGCCCATGAAAGTAAAGTATGAAGGATATTTATCACTATATCTGATTATATCTGCTTATTTATCTACTTATTTTCTACCTTCTTATTTTTTAATCTCTTAAAACTTACAAAAAAAAAACTTAAAACTTCTACCTTCTTATTTTTTAATCTCTTAAAACTTACAAAAAAAAAAAAACTTAAAACTTACAAAAAAAAGCCCTTTATACATACATTGGAAATGCCTTATAGTTTGTGTTATATAAAACACAATGATACTAGATACTAGACAAGAATGATACTAGAAAATGATTACCATGTTTAAGCAGATAGATCATGTTCCCAGAATTGGTTGATTTGGTTTAAGGGTTATACTCTGCGTAGAGTCTAGGACAATCACCCTGCTAGCTTGGTATCCATATGACAATGTCTCTTTAGGAGGGAAGAAAAAAATGTCCTGTAGTGCTGTTTATAGAAGTATTCTTATTTGCTAATCATTGTGAAATAAAAGCATCCAGTCAACAGTAACTCAAGGAAAGTAAGACTTTTTGCCACATTTTGATTAATAAATGCTTTTTTGTAATCAAGCACTTTAAATACTCTTATTCTCTCTAAAGTAAGATCAAGGGATTAAGAGAAAGTGGAGATATTTTGTGTCTTTGTGGGATAAACAGGGCTTTGTGCAGGGCAATTATCTCTTTTCTTCTCATTCAGAAGACTTGTCCATTTCTAGCCCCTTTGAGACAAAGGGAGTTTCTAGAAATCTATGCATTATATAAAACCCACAATGTAATGTGCGGTGAGCTCAGGTGAGAGAGGATGTGCCTGCCATAGGAGTCTTTACAGGAGCTGGGGGATTCTGGTCCTAAATGAAGACAGCTAACGTGAAGTAAGTAACAGCTTCCACTACTGCCTGGAAATTTCTCTTCCTGTGACTCTTTGTTCTGTTGCTAAGATTTTCCTGATTTGAAGGCTGTGGTTTTTGATGGGTGGGAATGGCTGGAAATGGCTGGAAAAGGAACACTGGCTGATTTTCCTGTTCCTTCAAAATGTGCTTTAGAGTCTGGACATGTCAGGCCACTACGACATCCATCTGGCTGGTGTAGCATTCCTGACAGGCAAAATTACTGTCTTGGAGTTTACCTTCACCAGGGCTTCTGTTTGAACTCTCTGAGAGCTGACATCCTCATAGAGTATGAAATCCACCACGCTGGCTGCCAGTAAGCAGGCAGCTCACTTGGTGTGCATATTACCTGCTGTTCTTCCATAGTTTAGACTCCTGTCTAATGATTTATCCCAGAAACTAGCCTTGCCAATTGACTGGGTACGAGCTTTCTGAATGGAAATTGGAGTGTGATTCTAACTTACCTGGGTGTGTATCTCATATTCCTCACTGTCCCTTGGGACAAAGACTTAATGGGCTACCTTCTAGCAACACACCAGTTTATTCATCTTTCAGCTAAACCAAAGGTCCAGAACAAAATAGATCTTTTGACTCTACTGTGTGAAGGGGCAACACTGTGGAGAGCAGCAGATCGATAACTATTTATACATAGATTTATCTGATTCATTTATCATCTAGAGTGTGTCAGTGTGGATGCCTATGGCATGTTTATGAAAGTGTACCTAACTAGTTTAGCATGAAATGTTTAAATATATATGTATTTAAGAAAAGCCCAAATGACCTCCATGAAAATGCACTTGTAATTGATAAATACAATTGGAATATAGATAGATATTGGAATATAGATAGATGCTAGTAGTTACATACACATACCTACATAAAAAGAGCTTGACATTGAATGGAAACATGACTACATTGGAAATTTTTTGGAGTATATTGAGAATCCTGCTGCTACAAACAAGATTTTGCTGCTCCCCTTCCCCCTAACATATCATCAGTTTCTCCCTCTCTCTTCTCCTCCCCACTCCCTTTCCTGGCTTTCCATAACACTTGCTCCAGCCCCTAGGATTCTGCTGAGTGGCAGCACTGGCAGCAGGGAGCAGATTAGCAGCAATATTTGAGAGACAGACGCTGCTGCTTCCCTTCATCACTTTGCTCTCACTTCTAACTTCACCCCTTCCCCCACCACCTGAAAGGCAATCAAAGATTAGCGAAAGAGAAAAATATGTCAATGTTTTTTTCTTTTTTTTTTAAAAGAAAGTCTGTTTGTCTTACAGCTTGATCAAATGCCCTAGTAGGTTATGTTTACTTAAGGTTTTTTTTGTTTGTTTTTTTAAACTTTTGATTGCAAACTCTGTGCTTTTGAAACATACAATATAGACCCTACTGTTGCTGGCTATAGTCACTCCCAAGAAATATCTAGCATGAACATGACTATAGTTTATGGATAATTTTTTTCTTATAATAACGCTTTGCACTCCTAGGAGGAGATTTGGTAGACTAGTATTAATTTTCAAGGAAAGCGAGGGGTGGAAGCAATGTTTCTCTCATGTGTTCTATAGCTAAAAGGACAGAACCAATTTTTAAATTTTCTATTCTTGTTGTAATTCCAGATTTTATATATCTAGTATTTTGTCTCTTTCTGGTTGTGCCTCTAACTGTAGACATTTCCTCTCAGTTAAACAGCTTTGCACAACGCTAAGCTGCTCAGAACATTGGTGTTTTCATCTGTAAAATGGGGATAACAATACCATCTCATAGGTTAAGTGTGGTGATTAAGTACCATCTATATATTTGCTTGTCTACCATAATATCCAGTACATAAGAAGTGTTCAGCCAATATTTCCCTAATAAAATTGAGTCATTTCTATAAGTTCTAAAGAATTACCTTATTGATACTAACAGAATAAAATGTTATTACTAACCTCTTCTAGGGGCAAATGCCTTAACCCTAAATTTTATATTGATGGGAATAATAAGCAATTTATAGATAAATAGTGCTATATAGATATCAAGATATATAATTTCCATTATCCCACTTTTTCTTTCCAATGACCTCAAGACTTTCAAAGATGAGATTACTGAAACTCCTCGAGCTCAAAAAAACAAACTCAAGGTCATACATCAATCATGTGATAAAGGAACGACTTGAACTCAGGTCTTTAGAATCATTGCCTATTGATTTTATAGAGGGCAGAGTATGTAAGAAGGAGAAATATTTACAGCAATCAAATCAGGTAGATATGTCTTTTCTAGCTTTAACAACAATCATATTCAATTTGGTATACTGAAACTCAACTCTTTTGAGCTGAGGCAGTCTTCAAATAAGGGGAAAAAAACAGTCTGTTAGGGACAGGTAACAGGTACAGGTTCACAGTTCTACTACAAAAGAGGGGGCAAGTATGAGAAAGCCAATGACCATCTAGCACAAACCCATCATGGCAGGAACCTGAGGTTAGGGACTCTTCTAGGCCAGAAGCTTGCGCTGAAACTAGGAGCTTATGACCTAAAGTGAACTCTCCTTTATTAAGATGGTAAAAATCATACCCACCAGCGCCATGACAGTTAACAATACTCATAGCAACCCCTGGAGCTTACCTCATAAGGGTAAAAATAGGGAGGACCCTCATGTAGAGATGAGTTGAAACCTTAGAGTCATTTCAAAATTTTGCTTTATACTTCTACTTTGCCATAAAGACTGTGGCTGTGAATTGCCTGTGTGTGTCCGTGTTTGACCCATCATCTGCTTGGCACGAGAACCCATTCTTTCGCTCAGGGAACTAAGGGACAGGAAACTCAAACCTGAACCTCATAGGTATACACTATGACTTTCAATTTCATCTCACAGTTTACTTCATATTCAACTATCTAGTTCAATTGGCAGCATTTTCCTTGATTTTTAGCTTTATACAGTACATACCCTCTCCACCATTCCCTCAATCATTTTTAAGAGCAAAATGGTGATTTAAATTTAGGTAATGAAACATTATTTTCAATTGACTGACTCATTTGGTTAGAGCAATACATTTACATGCCAACATATGGTTGGCCTATATGAATCTTTTACCAAAATTAGGAGGATTTATCATTGTTTTTACAAAATCTCAAGCATCATGAAATTTAAGTTTTCCTGTTACTTAGAGACACAAATGGACCTCTACCAAGCATTCTGTTAGCACTACCCATTGGTTAGAGTTTCTAATAGAGAGAAGAAAATGGGGGACAGAAAAAGGGAGAGTATGTAATACACTTAACAGTTGATGGATACATGTATACCATGTATGCATATATTCTTCTTTAGACAGAAAGAAGCTCCATTTTGAATGATTCTAGAAATTAAGTTCTGTCCATCTTGTAAGATTAATAAAATAGTTGCAAATTATTGTTATATTCATTGTCAATTCTGAACTTTCTCAGGAAGAAATGTCTTAGAAAGACATTTATTCATTGTGACTTATCTCAGGAAGACATTTAAATGTTTATTATGATTCATAGCTTTTGAAAAGAAAAGAATATCATCATTTTGTAAGAGTGTAATCTGTGACATTGGGAGAGAAAAAAGCTAGTGTGTAATGGATTGTAAACTTGCAACAATGCTCAAATTAATCTTCCTATTTGACTTGGCATGAATCATATTTTTAGTAAAGATCACCTGACCTAGGGTAGAAATTTCAATACTCTGGCCTGATACCTTGGCTGAAAATTAACTCCTTCTACAATAAGCCACATGCTTGGTTGTTCTCCATCAAAAATTATTTTGAAGCATCCATGGAAAATATTTTTTAGAAAAAAAGAAAGTGTTTGGGTTGTTTGCTTTTGCTGAAAAACAAAGAAAAAGGCACAGTAGCGTGCATATCAACTCGAAAAATGTGATTCTTAGAACAGTGTGAATGCTGTGAGACCAGGTATAAAATTTCATCAAGTATCAGTCACTTCACACCACTCACTTTACCACAGCCCTCTGGAGTGTTATGTCTTCTCTTATTTTTATTTTTTTATTGGGAACTACACCAGGAATTATACTAGGAATTATGTCAGTCTTGCAGCAATTTTCAGGAATCCACAAGTCCATGATCCTGCAACTTTTGACTGCTGACAAGAAGTTGCTTGGAGCAGTGGTGTTATTAACAAGCCACCTTTCCAGCACCCTGTCTGCACTGGAAACTATCCCCAGCTCTGTCACCTCCATCTGTCTCTGTGTAGAGCGGGGCGGGCACAGCAGCAGGTTCTGACCATGAGTTTCAGTTGCTGCTGAGTTACTCATCAAACATCCCGTGCTGTGTGGACTCCTTGCTCTCAGTACCGTAGGCTGCAGGCAGCCAGTGCCTGAGTCTGACAGAAGTGTACTTACCTTCTTTTATAGTGGAGGCTCTTTAGGCAGGAATTTTGATGGCTCAGGAATCGAGATATTTTTATGTGTGCACCCAGAGAGATCCATCTGGTGCCGTGGGTGTCTCTCCTGAGATTTCTTACAACCTTCTAGGGGAGTGGGGTTCCTTGATTTGATGCCAGGACTTTGTTCTCTTCACAGTATCCTCTGAAGACTACAAGCCTGGATTTTTCTTCAAGCTTTTCAAAGCCTCTGAGGACTCATAAATTCAGTGCTTGTGGATTAAAGTATAGGATATGTATGTGCCTACTGTTCTGCTCCCCTCTGCTGGTTAACCTCTTGCTGGTTATCAAGTTGTGTGCAAATAACTTATCACCCACTAGCTTTTTCTTGTTGTTTTTAAACTGATACTGGAACTGTCACTCTGCTTCAAAATGGTAGGCTCTGAGTCACTTCTGAAAACGTCACTTTCATGTTTACTTTTTATTTTTATTATTTTTTAGTCTCATCATGCTGTTCTGGGTAGGAGTGGGGAATGGTAAAAGGGAGCTTTGTTTCCCGTATTATTAGTTCTCTCAAGTTCCCTGGGTAGCCCTTTTGTAATGTAGGGAATTCTCAATGATTGACCACAGAACAGGATCGTAGCTCCTGGAGGTTATTCTTCGTTTTAACTCAGTGAAGAAGAGAACATATGAATTATAGAAAGAGAGGAGTTATGGTGTAGCACGGAAGAGCAAGGCATGGAGTTTGGGTAGGAAACCCTGAGTCCAGATCCAGACTGCATGGCTTTGTGTAAATTAAATTACTTACATCTTAGTTTTTTTTATCTGTAAAATGGGGAAAATAACAGTCTCTAACTCCTAGATTTCTTTGGAGTGTGACAGTGAGTAGAGTAGGTAGCATCTATGTAGCACCAAGCATAAAACAAGGCAAATGTTAGGTTATGCGACTGTTGTGATGAAGGACAGAATGTTCTTCTAAAAGCGAAAGAGAAAATTGAATAATCCTTTCCAATTTTATCATATCCATATTTTGTGTTTTATCACACCCCACAGTTAGTAACTCCCAATTGGAAAAACTGAAGGAAAAATACAAATTTCCATTTTGGAATTATGTTCAGGAGATCTCCAATAGGATTTCACTAAGAATGCAGAACTTTGGGTCTTCCTGTTATATCTCTATTTATAAGACTGTATTTTTTTTTCACTCTTATAGAATTATATGCCCATAGGGTGCTCAATAAAAATAATGGCAAAACTCAACCCATTGCTGCACATAGGAGTGAATGTAAAGATCCATCACACATAATTTTTAGTGTTTTTCAAAACACTCAGTTTGTTTGTTGGGGGGCAGGATGGGGCGTAAGCCATGCTGCTTGTAAGCTGTGATGTCCTTTCGTCCTGGTTTTAAACTATGCTACCATTTCTGTCTAAGTGAATCCACTCTTGAGATAAAAATTCTTTTAATTTTTTAGATTATTATGAGTACAAAATAATTGCATACTTTTATAGGGAACGTGTATGTTTTGATACAGGCATACAATGTGATTAATCAAATGATTGGGGTACCCAACACCACAGGCATTTATCATTTCATTTTGTTAGGAACATCCCACTTCTGTTCTTTTTGTCTTTTAAATTCTGCCCTACCTTAGTTTTGATTATAGTTACTTTTTTTTTTTACATAAAATATTGTTTATTTTATTTAACTAATTGTATTTTTGCAACCCTTAGCCAATCCCATTTTATCTCTCCCTCCCTACAATCCTTACCAGCCTCTGGTACCTATGATTCTGCTCTCTGTCTTAAAATTAACTTTAATAAAATGTAGAAACTAACTAATTTTACAGAACCAGAGGGATAGTTAGCTTTAGGTCAACGACCAAATGGAATCTATTAATCACATACACTGTCAAAACCTAGTAAAAATAGCTCCTACTATTGAAATATTGATGCTCTTAGAACATGAAATAACATATAAGTGAGTACAAGTAAGATGGGGTGGATTGTGTCAATGTCGATATCAGGATTGTGACACTATACTGTAGTTTTGTAAATGTTCCCATTGGGGTAACTGAGAGTATAAAGGGAAATGTGACTTCTTACATATGCCTGTGAATATGAATTTACACTGATCTCAATAACATTTTAAGTAAAAAAATTAAAATTAAAAGGGAAATATCCTAATGATTCATATTTATTTGCGTATTTCCCTTTTATTCATTATTTTGGATAGCAGGAAATAAAATGCCTGATCAGTGGGGTTTTCTACAATCAAACCCTTGAGTTGGTCTGTGGTCTTTTAATTTTATAGGAAAATGACATGAAGTGGCTGAACTACTACAGTTTATTCTTTCTTTCATAGGAACATAGAAAATTGGGACAATCCTTACTTTTGGACTTAAAAAGAATTGGTCAAAGGATAGACTCCATAAAAAAAAATTTGCGTATAAAGCAGCCCAGAAATATCTTTAAAGGAAGAGCATCTTCCATTGATCTATTTTTAAAATAGAATGATATATTGTGACAAAATCTAAAATATTAGAGCAGCTTCCATCTTTCAATTCTGAGATGTATATAACCATTAGCAACAGCAGCATATACTCCTGCTGAGAGCTTAAAAATAGTTATTTTCTGATTATCATTTCTGATACTTTATATCCTATGGTGTAGGATGTAATGCCTTTGTTTATTTTATGGGTTAGATTTTTTAATATTCTTGCTAAAATAATTTGGTAAGGATTTATAGTTCTTATGATGACAATAATTTTAATCCCCTCGTGTGGGCATAAATAATTGTTATCTACACTTGACGATCCAAAATGACTCTAAATACTAAAGGTGGCACCCTTGAGTGCTAGCATGGCAGGAGTCAGTGACAATACATCTTTGTCTTTTAGACCTCAATAGAGCCATGCTGCTTTTAGCCATAGGAAGGACTGTGGAAGGGGAGGAAACCATGACTTTCCAGCTGTGTTTCTGTAACTCAGATATCTACAGCTGAGATAACTAATCCTTTTGGCTTTGCTTTAACAAAAACAATAACAGTACATAATGTACAAAACCAGGACTGAACACGGTGGAGTGTTACGTACATTTGCTTTTACCTGTGTTAAAGAAAAAAGAAGGGAGAAAAAAGCAGCTTTATTTTGGTTACTTAGCAATTGTTTACAGATCCACTCCCCGTTTTCTCTTGTCCCATAATAGACTTTTGAGATCAGTGCAGATGGCAAATTTTACATTTGCAATATTTCTAAGGACCTTTACAGTTTTTAAAACTCTGAAAATTGCATTCTGAAACTATGGAGCATCCATGCCTGTTAACTTAGGTTGTTAAATAATGAGTTATAGAAGGAGACACGGGACGCGCATCTCTTTCTCGGACTGCAACTCAGTACCTTGTGGACGTGCGTGCACGGCTCTTTAAACTAATGGCATTCAGAGTCTTCGCCTCCTTCCTACCATCTGCATGTTGGTGCTTTCATCATCCGTTCTCAGATTTAGTTTGAAATCTCCCAAAGTGTAGCATATGCAACTCTTTTTGAAAGGTAGCTGCCCAATCAACCATGCTTGATTTCAAGGAAGTTTTGTGCAAACTAATTATAGGGCAGTCATGATAATCCCCAAACTCTTAGGTAAGTAGGAAACTCTGCAGAACTGTGTGGTTATACTAACAGCTTATTTACGAATGTGCTCTTTTTTTAGCAATTTGTTTAAGGTTCTCACTGTACACTTTCAAGGCACATGAGTATGCATTTGCCGCTCATTATGCGCTGCAGTTCTGGGGCAAAGCTGGGTACAAAGAGACTGTAAAGGACAAACCTGACCATTCATCTGTACACATGTACTGTGCTGGCTGCTGCGAGTTGTAGAAAGAGGCTCTGCGGATTCTCCAATCAGAAGAAATAATGAGCTTAAAGCAACAGTTCCTCTGAAAACAGTTGGCAGTTAGATAATGATGGATATGTTACAAATTCCAGAGATATCAGCCGAGAAACACGAAAGATGCCTATAAAGAAAGGAAGGCTAAAATCTACCACATTTCTTTTGAGGGCACATCCGTAAGATGCTGTTCAGTGTGGTGGGAACTTTGACTGAGGTATTATAGTGTGTCGTAATGGCACCTTGTTACAAAATGAATTTTGGAAGGAGGTCAATAAGAAAGTAATTAGACATGGGAAGAGCTGCAAAGTGGAAGCTGGAATTCTGCCCTGAAGTTTCGGTTTTCCTATGTGATCTCTTGCTGAAATTACTTAACTATTAGCAACCTGGTCCTCTTTTGTACAATGAACATGGGCTGGTAAACTTAAGACAGTGTTTACGGACATCAATACCATTGATTAAAAAGTAAAAGTTCTGTCAAACAGTGGTTTGATCTTCATGACAGCAAACAGCCTATTTGATGTTTTTATTGAATCAATTGATTTTTTTTTCACTGAATTGATTGGTTGTTTTACTGTCATGTGGACACTTCCTAAATCAACATGTGCCTCTATAGTGATGTTTGTAAAAAACTCTGAATTCATAGATGTCTCTAGAATTTCAGGCAAACAGAACCTTGTGAAACCCAAATTGCATCAGAATAAATGGCATCAATGCTGATAAGAAAGGTTTTGAATTTTAGAATCCAAGCAAGTTCATGTTACAGACTGATAAAATGTCTGTTTTCTTCTTATCTTTTTCAAGTACATACTTTAAATGTTGACTGAGTTGTTAGATAGTACTCTACCAATAAAGAGAAGTTGATTTGCTATAGATGTTTAAAGATAAAAGGAAAAGAAACAGATTTCTACCCTCGGTCCACACACGCAATCTCATCTTCTTTTATTCCTAAGCTTATACCTTATCCAAGCTTATACCTTATCCAAGTTTTCCTATCCTCAGAGGGAATTATCAAATCACCTCTTCATCCCTGTCAATATTTCTTAAATGTTTACAATGTAAGTCATTGTCCAACTTTATTTTTTTTCTCTAACAAATTTGTATTTACCGCTATGCTTTTGTCTCAGCACCAGAGTTTAGGCACAAAGAGGAAGTCTACTCTATTCTGCCTATGGAAATGCTGGCTGCGTACACTGGCCATTTACTCTGCACAGGGTGGAAGGTGAAGACTGGTGCAGAGTTCTTCACTGTCCTGGTTTCCATGCAAAGTATTAAATACCACATCTCAGAGAAGCAAGACTGTCAGCATGTGTCTCTCCCTCGGGGGGCTGCGGTGGGATCTGTTTGCTGGATGGACTGTGATGTACCTTAGAAAGGTCAGTTTCTAACAGCTCTGACCCATCAACTTTCAACACACACTGGGGTTGTTCAGTATTCCAAACTCAAAAATGAAATTCTGTCTATTTGGTGTATCTCTTCCCTCTGACATTAATCAAAATGGGCCTCTGGATTTTCTCCCATCTCATTTATTCATTCACGTATTTACCCCACTTGAAGATCCACTTCAAGACATCACATTTATGGCAGAAACTTTGCCTTCTACTTGGTTGATCCGAATACATTTTCTTATTTCCTGGCACTCTCTAACTATCAAATATCTCTATGCTTGCATCCTTCTTACCACCCAGAAAAAAAACTATATTTTTAGCTGTTCATTTTTGTTGTTTTTTTCTTTTTGCCTCAGAGAAATTGTGTGTTCTCATGGCTTTAATTATGAGCAGCAAAGATGGATGGAAAGAGCTTTATTGTCAGGCAGATATCCATTCTAATTCTTTATGATTTTTTCATTTATGAGCTGTGTGATCTTGGATAAATTTCTCAATTTCTTATAACTTCAGTCTGTTTATTTCAGAGTCAGAAGAATAATGCCTAATGCATAGGACAGACAGGATTATGTGAGCATGCACAGTGCATATGGTACTCAATAGATGTTAGTTACTTTAGCTTTCCTGAATAATATCTTGAATTTATTCCAAGTTTTGATCATATTTTCTCTTGGATGACTATTTCTACTGGGTGCTTCCACTGCCACCTCCATTGCTCAAATAAAAGGTCAAAGTCTTTACAGCCTTCACAAAGGCCAGTGACAACTGCCTGGGTTCATGTGAGAAGATTAGGACTGCTGCTTCACAAGGGGTCCTGGACACCACTTTCTGAGGGATTTCAGCACCTGACGTGGTGATATCTGTCCTGACTCGACTCTGGCTCTCCTTCATGTTTCCTCCCCCTTCTCTTGCTTGGCCAGTTAGCTTGTTTCTAACTTCTACTATTGACGCTCTTTTGGGCCCAGCAGAGGGCTTTCTTCCATTCAAACTGGCTTCATAATTTCCTATAGGGGCTGACAACCAAGTCCATAGTTATCTAGGCCTCCAAGGTTGCTTGCCTAAACAGCTCTCTGTTGTCCTCACCTAACACAAATTCACAATTATCAAAGCCACTTCACTGGAACCTGCTTCCAAGATTCACCCTTTCAGGGTATGAAAAACAGTGCCTTATTTCTAGGCTATCAAGCTGAAAGGAACCTTGAAATAATATTGCCTCTTCATTCTCCTCTTTTTCTTTTAATCTTTTAATCCATTGTTGCTTTAGCTTTACAATATTTCATAAATCCATCTTTTATTATTTATACCAATAGGATAGCAATGCCATTAATAACAATAACAATAATAATAATAGCAATAATAGCTCACATTTATTGAGAACCTATTATGTGCCAGGTATTGTGGTAAGACTTTGCAAGTCTCTTGTATTATAAAAGAGAAAATTGAAACTTTAGGAGTTTAAATAACTTGCTTAAGGTCATTGTATGTATTGGAGCTAGGGATATAAACTCAGAATTATTATCTCCCAATCTTATAATTTTTTCGTTATTCTATATTATTTGAAATGACTATGATTCCATGATGAAAGCATTTATGTGTTATTCATAAATATAGAGCATCTCATAAGTCACCCTCAAAATCACTCTACATAGATAAAATGTCAAATTGTAGCTAAATATATCTTTATTTAGAAAATATTTATTATTACAATTGACAAAATATTTACCAAATATTCTCTACGTGCCGGTCACCTCTTTGTAAAATTTTATAATGAATGTTTTGCAAATAAGTGTACTTTTAGTTATAATTTCCCATTTTCCCTGTGTATGGTGACTTTGGGGCAAGTTTTGGGACACTATTTCTCAAGATGCATATTTTTTGTAACCACAGATAATATGAAATATAGCAAATAAGTAATTTCATAATTAGAAATATATTCTAAGTAAATTGCTATTCTAAAAAAAAGATGTATGCAGTGTTAGCCAGAAATAAGAATAGTCTACATGCTAATGAGAGAGTCAGACCACAGCCATGCCATCTTAGGCCGGATTGCCGCCATCTTAAAAGTTGAGTTTCACTTTTGCGGCCATTTTGTTGTACAAGTTTCACTTTCCTGTAAGAGCAGGCAATTCCCTGAAATCATGCGAGTGCGACCTCCCAATCAGAAACCACCCTCTGCATCAGACCACTTGGTAGCCAATCCTGAGATGCCCCCTGTCCTGAAGCCTAGCACACCCCTCCCACTACTCCATATTATAAGAACCCAATGCCCCAGAGCTCAGTGCTCCGGGCTCGGATCTGTTGCAGTGGAGCCCCCGGGAGCCCAGGCTTGAGCTTGTGATAATAAAGGCTCTCTTGCTTTTGCATCGGAATCAGCTCCTTGGTGGTCTTTGGGGACTTCATGATCTGTGCATAACACTAAGAAAAGGAATGAGAGGGAATAGTGTGAGAGTATGGAGAAAGGAAATGAGTGAACATTTGTTATCTCTGATGTCAACTTATTTCATAAGTGGAGACAATCTCTGCCTTGGAAGATTCAAAAGACAGTGTCCTTGGAAAAAGTCAAAGTAGAAATAGAGGTAATGGTGCCAGGCCATAGTCTGTCAATGGAGAGCAGCAGTGTTTTGGCTTAGGCAGACACATTACCTCTTAAATATCTTCCATTAGCAGTTAACCCTTGAACACGTTCACTGTAGTGTCAGAACAGTTTGCACAGAAATTCGATCACTCTTCGTGGAGGAATCTGAATACTGAGTTCTCTTTCTAGTTCTATCTCTAAACAGCTGTTTGATCTTGCACAAATCTCCCAAACTTTCGGGCCCTCAGGTTTGTTATCTGGAAATCTTGGTGAGTTGGGATGGTTTGACTCTGAGGCTCCTCGACGCCTTAGCACTCTGGTATTCTCTATGCTCAAAATGCGGTGTTGACTTACAGCTTAGCTTTGTAGCTTTCTACCTACCTGTGTTACAAATTTGCTAACATTAGATACAGATGTCATGGGTTGCTCTGGTTAGTAAGATTGTGGAAAAAATTTTAAATCTTGATGAGAGAGTCCCCAGGTGGTGGATAAGCCTGTGATATCAGAGGTCATACACCTTTGTGAGGTATAAGAATATGTTAGTGCTTTGTCTTGCCACGGAGGTCCCTTTCTAATTCTTCAGTCCTTTACTGCCCTTTGGTGCATCCATTTTTTTGCAGCTGCTGCATGTGACTTCAGTTAATATGTGCACAGGAGGGTCTGTGCAACTGAACACGTGAAAGCACAATTAAAACTGAAGAAGAGATAATTTGGTCAGTATTTTACTAGCTTAAAATCTAAAGAATGATCACCTTCGGCTAGACTAGTAGACCTGAATTGCTCTTTTTATTGCTTCACTAAAACACACCACTTTGCCCAGTTCATCTATTGACTTTCTCATCTCAAGCACAAATTCTTACCTGGGTAGAAGTTAAAGGTCCACAACACACTAATTGTAAAAGCAGAAGTGCCAATTCAACGGAATTCCAAAACCATGGGAAATGTCTGGGAGCTTCACAACTCTTGTGTAAATTAAATCTGAAATGACTTTTTAAAAAAGAGGCTTTGACTATTCCCTTGAGAAACTCTTTCTGTTATAAGAGTGTGTTTACCTGTGGGAAATGAAAGAACTTAGCATCAGTTGCAGAAAAGAGGGAGAAACATTGACACTGTTTTGTTTGTTTGTTTTTTTTGCAAATGCCAGCTGCTAGGATTTGGTTTAAATCACCCCCATCTGAAATATCACCCCCTGGCTTCTAGAAAATGCATCATTTGTATAAGTAATCTAACTTTTTTTTTCTTCCACTAACTCTGCTTTGGAGAAAGCCAGCAAGAGTTAAAACACAAGAGCAATTTTTAGAGGAAGCCTCATGACTGGCAATCAGTGCTAATAAGATTCTTTTCCTCTTGCAAGATTCAGAGAAAGCCCTCGATCCATGCCAAGCACATTCAAAGGCAAGGGACTAAGAGCTCCCCTCACAGGTTCATTATCATTCTCAGGTTATCCCAAGCCAAGTGAATCAGGAAAGCAAATGAATTAGTGAGAATTAAGGAGCCTCTGTGGTCTGAACCCACTCCAAATCTCAGCTAAGATGAAAGGTAGACGCTGATGTCTTATGTCCCAGGGTTCTCGGGATTGGAGCCCCAGTGCCTAGCTGCTCCTCTGGAGCCTTGCAGAAATGTGCAGGCAGTTAATGTTGCCTAACATCTCCTGACCGTGGGTTCAGCCATGTGGGAAAAGTTTTACGAGGCTGCAAAACCAAACCCCCTTTCACTCACAATTAATTACAGGAGGCTTGCTGTATCATCTACCTGTCAATGAGTCCAGCATGGGCACTTTTATTCTTATTTCGGTCACTAATAATCAAAGATACCAGGGTAAAGCTTTATTATATGATGATATCAGGTGGGATATTTGAAGAACAAATCTATAAAATATTTGAAGGGCTAAGTGTTAATCTTCTTTGGAAGCGATGCCCTGAGCTTGGAAGCAGGATTTGAATGTGAGCTAGAGTTCTTGGAATTAGGGAAGTTTTTGTTGTTGTTTTTATTGGATAAAGGAGAAAAGCTCCTGGCAAACAGGGGTAGGGAGAGTAGGGAGGGGGCTTGCTTTTGTACTTGTGATAGAGGTACAGTAATCCTTGGAGCATCTGTGGGATTTAAACAAAATGTGTAGTAAAGGTTCGGGAGTAGCAGTTTGTTTTCATTAAATACTTGTTACTGCTAATTATATTTGATCACTATAAAGAATACAGTTTAATTAAAGAAACACAGCGGTTAGGAAAATATTTGATTTCCGAAGGAGAACAATTTATCTTTGCATTACTAAGCAGGGAAGAAAGTAATTGTGACTGTATGTTTTTCAGTACGTTACTAGTTTTTATAGAGATGTTATTCCATTCTGGGGGGAAAAAAAGTCTTATTGCTGTTTGTATGGTTACAATGAAGTTCTAATTTCATATAATTCCATTTACATACATGTTTTAGTTTATTTAACGTAAGTAATCATTGAAAAATTGAAACAACATTTGGCAGATGACGTTAAACAACATAATCTAATATCAATCTGAATCAGCGTATCTTCTCTTTGGGGAAGTTTCAGTATTAACTCTTTCAGTGAATGTTTAAATATACTGTGACATTACATGTTTTCCTTAATCAACATATGGTCTTCATTTTAATTTTGCAAGGTAATATTTTGGCAGTGGTCTGGAGGAAGTTAATGGAAAATGAAGGCAGATAATTATTCTTGTAACTAAAACCTAGTATTCAGACTGCTTTTACATCATTGCATATAACTATTCTTTTAAGCAAATCATACTAGAGAGCTTTGAGTTTTTAAAAATTTATACTCCCTCTATTAGTTTAGTTTGGATGAACTCCTATGAGTTCTGCAAGTTCAATAGACAAGAGTGTGTTTTAGTACAGCTATTATCATCCCTAAGAAAAGGACAATTCAGATATTGTGTTTACAAAATGTAATTGTCAGGGATGACTCAGCCCTAAAACAAGAGAAAAAAAATTCTTTTTGCAATCTTAACACTGCACATAGTACTAAAATTACAAGTGCATTAATAGTCTTATGTTGTACTTTACAAAGAAGAAATTTTATCTTTCCTTTTTAAGCATATGTCTGTGAATTTTGGAGAATATTTGTAAAAATCATTGGACTTTTTGTTGGTTTTAACCATTTCCTTATAACCCTTAAACATCTACAATTTGTACATAAGTATATTTGGATAATTTTATTCTAAAAAGTCCCTATTTTATCTAATAATGAAAAGTGAACCTAAGAAGTATATTTAAAATATAGTTTAAATATGTTCAAAGGCTTTGTAGCTATTTTTTTCATTATAATTTAAATGTTTAATTTCTCTTTAACCTATATTAAAATTAGAAAAGAAAAATCTCTTATTTTTGCTCCTCATTGCCTTCTAATTTATTATTGTTTCCTATTACCACTTAAATATCTTCTAATGAGAAGTTTTTCCTTCCCCTTCTTCTTTTTTTCTTTCTTCCTTTCTTTTTTTTTTTTTTTTTGTTGTTGTAAAACTAAAGTAGTTCGATCTTTTTGGATAAAGGAGAAAAATAAACTTCCAGCCTTTTGATAGATTATATTCATGTGTATGAAAACGTGTGTTCAAAAATACTGAATCTGTAAGCAAATTCCTACTGAATTCTTTACCAGATTTTGAATGAGGCATAGGAAAACAATTACAGCAGTTAACTATACAGCAGACAGCCTAAAGAGCAGCTTTCTTCATGCTCCCATCAAAGCAGAAACACGCCCTTGTTAATAGAAACAGTACTTAAAATGCTGTGAATCAGCAGCTGCCCGCAGTGGTTGCACCAACTAGCCATCCTGCGTTAGCACTGTGGCCCACCCTGCCCTTATACTGCCCACAAATGACCAGAGAAATCCCAGAGGTGCTCTTGAATTTCTGCATTCTCATTTCTTCAGCCATAAAATATCTGTCACTCACATCCCACACTGGCCAAAGTGACACCTGCCAGTCTCAAGAACAAGGACAAACTATTGTCCCTCTGCCAACAACATTTCAGAAATGAGTGCAGAGCCATGGTGGTGACATGCATCTAATGGTGTATTGTTAAACTTTGTCATTTGTTTTTTGGGTGTTTCTTTCAAGGAATCTAATTTGCAGCTTATGGTTGTTTTACATTGCAGAATGTGCTTTTGTCATCCACTACACAATATGATGACACATTTAAGACTATTTACTAACAGCTGGCAAAATATATATTGGATGAGTATAGGCATTGCTGTGCTGGGAAATACGATGTTATTGTCAGGAAAGGATCATGGTTTTGGTAAAGTTGTAAATGTTATTAAGAGGGAGGGCTTTTGGGGGTATTTCAGGGTCAAAATCCAAAACATATCCTTAGACTCACCTGGCTTATCTTTTGATTTAAAAATGTTGTGGGATGTGCACTCACGTGTGTGTCTCTGTGTGTGTGTGTGAGAGAGAGAGAGACCTGTCATCATGTCTTATGAGGTTATACAACATTCTATCCGTTGGTGATGAAATGTAACATGACAGAATGCAATGTAATGTAACGTATCAAAAAATGTAAATAATATACTTTGTGGGATTAGATATCTGCTGTCAATTCCTGCAGTCAGGATCTGAACCGAACTTACTGAGGCGGACAGAAGCTCAGTGAACGCCAAACTGGCCATAGTGTTTGAGAACCGACACACACCACAGTTCACTGATTACCTCAATTACTTTGGGGTAGTTTGGCACGTATAGAAATGTTCAACAAAAGTTCTCTTGTTGGACACTTCTGGGAAGTAATTTGATTGTTAATTACAAACGCTCAGGGTGATTGCTCTGCATAATTGTTTTACTCCTTCAGCACTCCATTAGAAGCTTATCTGCTGGAGGTTTATTTTTAGATCTTTGAATTTTTAACATCTTCCTTATGTCAGACTGATGCAATATGAGTGACCCTTCCAGATAAAATCCTTTAACTAGCCAGGGTACTCTAGTGCCTCCTGTGAGAGGCAGCAAAGAGAGTATGGCCACATGCGTTTTATCACTATCAGTATCTCTCTGTCTCTCACACACCCACACACCGAGGAGTGACTGCATACCTTCCTTTTCACACACAGGTTTCTAAATTCTGTGACTTTTGAGAAATAACTTCAGTTAGAGGCCCTAAATTGCTTGAAAATTTAAAAAGCAAAAGACACATCTCAGCATTAAACCGAATGCATCCCAGATATTCTTTCCTTTCATTATCATGCTTTAGTCTCAGCTCGTCACAAAAAGCAACACAAGACGAGTCCACATTGCCTTAAAGGTAAGTGGGCAGAAGCTCATTTGATACTGCATTCCTGAGAATGGAACCTTTTATTTGCTGTCATAGTGATGACTTTTAATTGTCCTAATAAATAAGCTTTTTAAAAGCTTCTAAAATGTTCTCTAATAACACACTTTGGTCTTTAGCCATAGAAATGCAGAAATAATTAGAAGTGGCATTGTGTACACTGCCTTCTGGACTGGGCTGAAGGTGAAGGAGAAAGTCTCATGCTATCCTTGTCAGCTGCAAGGGTAATTACTGCTGGCTGAAATTACTCAACATTTGTTTATAAGCTCCCCAGAGCATGCTGTAAATAGATTGTCTGTTATAGTCCAATCACATTAAAACGCTGCTCCTTGCAAACTGCTACCTCCTGTTTTCTGTAAGCTAGAAAGAGAGAGCCCGCTGCTCACTTATTGAGCACCGAACATGGAAGAGCTATGTTTAATGCCATTGTTTTCATTAGATTCTTCTCTGGCCAAGATCACATTTGTCATTTTCAGGGTATGAATGCTAGTGGGAGTACATTACTTTCATTAAGACTCTTTTTATTTTCATTAGAAAGGATGACTTTATTTATTATTGCAGAATATCTATCTCGGTTTGGAAGAAAACTAAAAACAATACAGAGGAGTGACCATGTACATTTCTTTCCACACGTAGGATTTATTTATCTATGTTGAGTTCTAGAAAGTTCCTTTCATTAACTTGTTACATCAGTTTGATTCCAGTTAATATTTATTTATGAAGTCTTTATTATATGCCGCACACTGGATTGGTTACCAAGAAAATATATAGTCATTACTCTTAGAGAGATGAAAATCGGGAAGGCAGTGGGGACTTGGGATACCTGATAAAGTTAAGGGATAAAAGGATATATGGTGAAATGCAAATGTGAAATATAATAAAGTTCCAGAAAGGATATGCAAAGTATCCATATAGAGGATGAACAAGTTTTTGTATTTGTAGGTTGAATAGAAATTCCTCTCTTAGAACTGCAGCAAGGCATTATGAATGAGATTAGTCGTGGCTCCTTCAAAGAGGACCAGAGCCAACACAGACAGTAGTTAGCTCAGCTTCCAGATCATCATTTCTGATGGGAGAGACTTTATTGGACCCTCAGGCTCACTGTCCTTCACGCAAAAGAACACAAATGGTAATAGTGTTCTATACACTATACTTCTGTACAGAATACAGAGGATAATAAGAAAATAAAAGGAGCTTAACAGAAAGAACCCGGTTATTCACTGAACTAACGCTGTATTAGTCCAAGCTTGCTCTCTAATCGATTAGTAAAGTTTTGCTATTTTGTTTTTATGCATGCTGTGAAAAGTATTGGAGATAATTTCTGATTCTTTCCATTATAATTGACCAAGATCTACAAAATCTGTATGATTATATCTTTGTGGTAGTCTCAAATAGAAAATTGTATCTGAACCCATCAAGAGAATGGACTGCTCTATAAACCTGTCTTGAAAAGGGACAGATATGGGAAGAAAAATGTAGCTGAGAAGGGATATTACTTAGTTGATGGCAACACCACAACGAGAAATACAAAATGTATAAATTCAAATATGACAGACAAAAGAACTAGCTGTAGTGGAGAAAAAGTAGGTATAATCTTATTTTCCAGGCATCCCTTTTCCTCTCCATCCCTCTGAAATTTTCTTAGGGAAATTCTCCTTCCATTTTATCTTGCCTGGAATTGATAAGGGTTTTTTAAACTCCCATCTCCTATTATGTGTACCAATGTCACTGGAAAGCAGTACAACAGAGAGATATTTGAATACAGAAATGATGATTCAATTACATTTTTACAATAATTCCTGGAAGTACCGTTTTCTAGACTTTAGGGCAGGAAAGAGCATCAAATGGAGATCTTATTTTGGGTAGGCACATATATTGTAATGGAAAGCCAGGGATGTTTTACCTAGAAGGGAACGGGAACATGGGAATGCCAGGGGTGTGTTCATGTCAGAATGTTTGCTAAATTTATTTTCAAGAGAAAACTGAAGCTAAATAAAAATCATTCTTTAGGGCTGGCACACGTCTTAAAATAGACTGAATTCATTTGTTATCTATATAACATTTTTATATGCTCCCCATTACTCACTTTTTGCCATTAGGAAAGCACTGAATCTTTAAAGAGAAACTTCCTACAGCTAAAAAAGACATTAAGGGGGAAAATGCTGGGAGCCATAGTGACAGGTACAACTAAGCTTGTATCCTTCCGTTCCCTGGAAACCAGTCAAACACTATCTCATCTTGCAATGGTTGTGTCTGATCCTCTGCTTCAGACATCTTCCTAATAATGGCAACTGCAGAGGTGACTCTCTGCAAATAAGGGCTTGCAGCCACTGGGCATCCATCACATTCCTCCAGAGCAACATTAGACCACCCTAATGGGTACTCTCGTCTTCATTATGATATTAATTCTCTAAATTTCCGAAGTGATTTCATTTGTGATATGACAAAGGCTGGCTGCTCAGGAGACAAACTGTTTTCATCCCCCTCCTGCATGCTCACAAAGGCTCGCTCTCTTTAGTCTTTGGGGGAAAAGGAATTTGATAGCATCAGATCTCCTGTGATATACAAGGCTGGCTAACAGCTACACCACCTGCCAGCACTTCATGCCTGGCCATCCAGCCTGAAGCTTTCTAAAGCGATGGTTGATGAGTGGAACATGGATGTTGGTTTGGAAAGAAACTGCGTGGAGAGAAAATAGCGGCAGCATAAAAAACTCGGCATGGAAGCTGAGTGGGATTTGAGGGGAACAGTGGGGTCAAAGAGAGGCTAGAAACAGAATCAATTGCAAGCAGGCAGGTTTGGTAGATGCTATCTAACATAGTGATTGTTCGCCCTGGTACACTGCAGTCTTTGTTGTAGCTACAAATTCCAGGGCTGCCAACTGTATACAACTTCCAAAATAGGGTAATTCATTTTCCTTTCAATACACGAAACTCTGTGGACTTTAATTCAATCTACCCACATAAGAATTAATTTATCTTCCATAATAACTACCAGATATAAAACTTATACTCACAAAAAAATTTTGTCTTGATCAACATTGAGGATTTTCCACTAACTAGTCATCACTTTCTAATGGAAAGGCATCATGAGTAGAATGAGTGCATGAGTGACAAAATGCTAAATTTTTCAGTAGTCCAGCCTGAAATGAAATTTTTCTCTCCTTTCCCCTTCCTTGCCTTTTTCTGGCCACCTCTTGCTCTTGCTTTAGTTGAAATTTTTTAGTAGGAAAGGGTAAATAAATGCTCTTATTTTTTAAATGAGATATAGCCTACTAAGTAAATCACTATCATTTAAAAGCCCAGTATCCTAGTTAGAGGTAGTCCCAGTTTAGTGGTAAACTTTGGCAAAAGCCAAATTGTGTTCTATTAGCAAATAATACAATTTTGTGAAAGTAAAGGAAAAAAATTATCCGAGTTCTGTTTCTTTAGTTTTAAATGAAAGAGTTCGACTGTGGACTCAAGTTTTAATGTTTTTTATTATTTTATGTTTATATCAATACTTTGAATGTTATATTGTATCTGAATTTTTGTCCATAGATGTTCAAACTGATATCCATGCAGGGTACATTTAGGCTGTCTCTCCTTCGTACAAATTTCATTTAAATACTTATACATTTTTTTTTTTTTAGAGACCAGAGCTTACTATGTTGCCTAAGCTGATCTCAAACTCCTGGCCTCAAGCAGTTCTTGTGCTTCAACCTTGCAAAAAAAATTTTTTTTGAGACAGAGGCTCACTTTGTCACCCTCTGTAGAGTGCTCTGACATCACAGCTCACAGAAACCTCAAACTCTTGGGGTCAAGTGATGGTCTTGCCTCAGCCTCTCAAGTAGCTGGGACTGATGACAGGTGCCTCCACAATGCCTGGCAATTTTTAGACACAAGGTCTCACTCTGGCTCAGACTGGTCTTTAACTCATGAGCTCAGGCAATCCACCCATCTTGGCCTCCCAGAGTGCTAGGATTATAGGCATGAGCCACTGCACCCTCCTTACCTCCCAAGATTCTAAAATTGTAAGTATGAGCCACCATGGCTGGGCCCAAATATTCATGTCATTGGTCTAAAATTTCAGGAGAGTTGCTACAGTTTATAATCTGTAGGCTTTTATTAGATTTGGAAGAAAATTATAGCTTTCTTCTATGCTTTGTTATACATGGAAAAGAATTATATGTGTTGCTATTAGAAATACCAAAATAAAGATATGCAGATTTTTAATAAAATAGAGCAATTATTTGGGAGCAGTAAATTTTGCTTCTTTTCATAAACCACAAGTTCTTCAAAAGAAAGTTCCTTGGACAAAGAGAATATTACTGAATATTTCAACTGTCATTCATCCTCTTTTTTCAATTGAAAGTACTATCCTGTAAGTTGCAAGGTTTTTTGCTTTCTTATTAAAATATATTAAAAATAAGCTTTGTTTATTTAGTCTAAACTTCTATAAATGCTCCCCCCTTTTTTAACCTTTAGAAACCAAGAAACGACTGTCTTTACTGACAGTTCAATTTCTAGAGTACATTATATCTCAAATTGTGATATTTAGCTTCTCAAAACTTCCAGTAAATAAAGGATATGCTCTAAAAATTTTTAACATACATCTTATTTCCAAATTAGCAATGAGTGATTTTAGATGTTTCATCCATCCAAGTGCCAGGCAATTCTGGCTTCACCACTTCTAGAAACATCACAGAATCGTATTCCCTCCCAAGGCTCATCCTCAGCACTGGGGTCCAGGCTTCCTGGCTGTGACTGTAGGAGGAGACTGGGGGTATGACGGGTCAGGGAGGGCATGTGATAGAGAGTCCTGACACTACTGTCTTCCTTGGACTCTATAGTGGAAGAAAAAATTGAGTTACTTTTGTTCAATTGTCAAAATTTTATTGAGAGCCTATTACATGTCAAGCTACCCTTTCCCCTCCACGTGTCTTCCTCAGAATTTAACATGCTTCACTTTCTCCAAGACTGGGATCATCTAGGTTAGTAACATCTACCGAAGGCATAGGGTCTTTGTTGTTGGATTAGTTGGAAATGGATGATATTACTACCATATAAATAAAAAATAAATGAGTAGAGGATTATCAGACTCTTGACATCTGAGTGAAACTTTACATTAAATCTAAGCTCCTTGAATTTAGCTGTCAGTTCTTATCTGTGTTTTGATTATCTGCTCTTAGTATAGAATAGTTACTTAATATATGTTCATCGAATTTAACTGAACCTACATGGAGATATACAACTCACACGTTTTAATTAATGTATAATATACATAGAAATTCAACCCATAATTTGAATAGTTTCTGGCATTAATGGAGACACTATGAACAGTACTAGCATGCTGTTATGTTGGCAATAACATAATAGCTATATAGCTATGTTATAGATGTAGCATATTTTGATAATGGTGTCAGAAATTTTATGGTGTTAGAAATTTTTAATGGTCAATAGTTGCATTTTAGATAAAAGCAAAGTGTGTTATCTAAATTATGTTACTCTTAAAAGGCAAATCAATTTGAAGTGCTATTAACAAGTATTTCTATATTGGCCTTTTCCATGACTGTCAACTAGTATATTTTAATATATAAATTCATAGAACTGTTTTTCACTTAAAAATAAGATAAGCAAAGAAATAACCAATAAATGTTCTCACAGTAGTAAAATGATAAAACAACAATACACAAGGCTGGGGATCAGATGGACTTATGAGTCCAGTGATTCTGCATAAATTCAGCCCACTGGCAGATGTATGGGTTCCTCTTTCCCATAGCTGCCATCTGCAGAGAACCAAAAGTGGCTTTAGACTTCAATGAGTGTTATTTCTTGGAAATCAACTTTCTGATCCAGCAGGCCCTACTAATGCCTTTTTAAAGCATTTGTAAGGGTCCAATGCAATCTAGCACTTTATAGTCATAAACTGGAATGGGATGAAGAGTACAGCCATGTCAATATTGAGACAATTAGTCTTCCTGTTGGAACGTGATTTCACATTCCTGTAGCTGAGATCCAGTGTTGGGAGGTGGGCTGAGGAATACTGAACACCCCATGGGTGTTAGACCGTAAGCTGGGAAATAACAAGTCTCAATAGTAGTTCTTAGATTTTTTTTAATTCACTAGTATATTGTGTTACAGACAATGTAATAGTATTAATCTAAAAATTAGGTACCTTGGGTTCAGGTTCCACCTTGGCCAATAAGTGGCTCTTTGTTCTTAGAAATGTTTAACCCTTCAGAGTTTTAGTTTTATTATTTTCCACAAAAGGGAATTGATGAAAATAATTTCTCAGGTCTCTGTAGATTTTTAAAATAAGGGCCATTCTAAAAACACAAATTATGCTTCTTTACTCACTTATAACCATTGCTTACTCTTTTAGGGGAAGGATGGAAGTAGGCAGAATGTTCATTTATTCTGTTAAAAAATGCACAAAAACTAATGTGGTCCTTTTCAACATACACACGCCACTTTGTTAGTCATCCTTGTTGATCTTTAAAGTAACCTTGGGTTTCGGGGTAAGAGAGTTTCCCAGAAGTGTGTTTTTTTTTCAATAGACATTTTCCTCCGGAGAAGAAAAATTATATCAACCTTGCTTCATTGGTAAGAAAAGCATCAAGTTGTGATGGTGAAAGAAGAGTTTGAAAATAATTGAATTATTTTTCATTTGGTTTTTAAAAAATTAAGTGTAAAATACCCTGTCAGAATTAAGTAGCAAACCACTAGCAAATTTTCTTCTATTTTCAGCTCAGGAAGTCAAAAGAATGTGGTAGAGGCAGAAGCTTGATGGTTGTCAAGATGGGGCTTCCTTCAGAGGAGGCCTGTGTCTCCTTGGAAAGCTCTTTCTCCAGATATCTGCAACCTTCATGTGTCACTTCATTCGGGTGCCTGCTCAGATGGAATTTTTCCCAAAAATGTTGCAAATAGCATCCTCCATCACATGCTCCTTCCTCTGCTTTATTTTTCTTTACATAATATTTACCACCCCCTGAAATGTATTTATGTATTGCTGATATTCCCTTCCATTCCAAGCATGAATGGAAGCTGCCTGCTGAAACTGCTGTGTCACCGGTTCCGAGGATAGGACCTGGCATACAGAAGTTACTCAGTAAACATCAGTGAATGAATGTCTGTGACATTTAGTGCTAACCAGACTCAGTCAAGCTGATGGACGGGACCTAGACAGCTTCAGGTACATTTCTTGCATCAGGGAAGCCTAGTCTCTAGGCTAGTGCTTGCCAACTCTGATAGTCACAGGGACTAAGAAGTTAATTGTAAATATGGCAGTGGAATCATGAGGGAGGAGTAAGAATTGTTGTGAACTGGCAAACTTGCCATATGTTAAAAAAAAAAAAAAATTCATGCATTTGTAACACTTTTGGAGCCAAACTGAACATAGCTATGTGCTGCTATACTTGTTCATGGGGGCCACACACTTATGTGTACAAGGTAACCTTTGTAGAACAGTGTAGGTAGGAAAGAATGACCTTGTTCTATTATGAAGGAGGCAGAATACAAATGAAAATAAATAAAAACCTAAAACGGAAGCCATCTGAAAATTTGGATAGCTATTTATATAGAAGGTTACCAAGAAACGTAACTTGAATGCCAAGATATTGAGCATAATAGTGACATCAGGGTATTTATCAATAATTAAATGGATATTTGCTGGAGAACCATGTTTAGTGTGATCATAAATATCCACTATAAATCAATATTTCTCAAACTACACATCCCTTGCTTTGCAAAGAGAACTCCTTTGTCTGCAACTGGAATCCTTTCAGAAAAGGAGATCATTACGAAAATCATACTTCTGATATTTTTGACGTCAAAAATGACAGACTTGCAAATTCTAATTATTATCCAGTTTGCTGCTGCATAGCATAATTTATGGCTTTTATGCTTATAGGAACTCTTTATTTATTCATTTTGCAGTTTTTTGGCCAGGATTGGGTTTGACCCCAGCACCCAGCGCCTCCGGTATATGGGGTTGTCACCCTACTCCTTTGAGCCACAGGCGCCACCCGCTTACAGGAACTCTTCACCAAGAGTATTGTATTGAAAATAAAATGTACATGTATAGGGCTGAAAATGTTTTTTTGAAGAGACCTGCTTTATTTCAGAAAACTGAACTGATTTCAGGATGCTTACCACATTGTTTTAAGCCACACCTAAGATAATTTAAAAGCTGAGTTTTCTTCTGCTTATTTATAATTGCTTTAACTTCAGCTCACCTGGTACTAGTTGTTCAGATACTTAGTTTCTCCTTTTCCCATATCCTTTTCTACTTTTCCATAACTTAGCTTCAGAGATAAATCTAGCATACAAATATATAGAAAGATGTCCTTGGGTTCAAGGAGCACCTCTGCTTATCTCTCCAAATATTTTGTGCTGTTTGCTTGGGTCTTCATAATGTCTTCATAATGTCTTACAAATGCCATGGTAATCAATATCAATACTAGTTTGCAGACCAGCATCATGGTAACCTGCTCCCAATACCTATTTCCAGGAAGTGGTATAGAAATGTAGTCAGTGGGGGTGGAATAAGTTGTAAAATTTTCTTCCTTCTTTATTTTTCTTTCTACTTAGATATCCCTCACTAAACCATAATACACACATTGAAGAAACTTGGAGTCAGATCCCAATATGTTAAGAGGCTGATAATGCTTCAATTTAACCCAGTAGACATTTATTGAAAGCCTCTTCTGTTCTAGATTTTGTGCTTGACTTTTGCTGCCAAGAGGTGTGCAGTTTCTAGAGGATGTGATGGTGTCCCCTGTGAACATATTACATGCACAGTAGCACAAAGGACCACCAAGCAAGACATGTCAATGGGGGCATCATATTTGGCCAACCTACAGGTTTTTTCTCTTGGATGTGTATAATGATGCAAAATTATGTTTTATATCTCATTTTTTAATCTAAAAATTTCCAGATTTTTAATCACATATGAACTTTAAATTCATATTTGAATATTTTTTATTTTTGTTTTTGTCAAATTTAAATATTGGCAAGGAATGGAGTAAACAAAGATACAAGAAAGTTTCCATCTGGATGTGCTAATCAGAAAGGATAGATTTTGAAGTATTCTGCTAGCTTGTTTGTGAGGAAAAGTAAATTCCAGGAGTATCTTAGTTCCCTAGAGGTCAAACCTGGAAACTATTAACAGAATTGCTGATCTCAGCTGTACCGAAGGTGAAGGGAGAAGGGGTATTTTTCAGGCTCCAAATATAGTTTAAGGAGCCCCATAAAATGGTAATATTCTGCAGAAGAAAAGACAGATAGTAGATCCTATCTGGGGAAGGAAAAGGAAGGCTGAGGAAGCTGTTGTGAACGGTACATGTTTTCCATTCTGCACAACTGTGCACGGGACAAGGATATCTGTAGCTAAAGTGAAAAGGCATAACCACCAAACTGGGCACACACTTCCCTCTCAGCACATTGAAGCAGAGCTCCCAGTGGACCCCTGACTGTGAGCCAGGTGATGCATCTGAAGTACTGTCAGTAGGAAACATGAATGTGCATCAGGCTCTTAAATCCAGTATTTGAGGTGGGTGGAACGAGCCACTCACTTTCCCCTCCTCTTTGCTTCTCCTTTTCTCTTTTCTTCTCCCTCTTCCCTTTGTGAATTTATGGTTCAGAAATTATTCACACTGACTTCAAGCTCTGTCATTTCTTCATGGATGTTTTATGTCTGTTCTTGGATTTTCATCTTGTCATTGGGTCTAGTGCTGGCAGTATATCTTTACATTAAAATACTTGACTGTGCTGAATCTGTCAGCTTGGTTAACCCCAGGGTGGTTGGAGCCAAACTAATTTCTGAAAATGATCCACTAGATCCTTTCTGTAAACATTAGAAAGAGGTAAAAAATTAGTTCTATAAATTGAACAAATGCTACATGAAAAACCCAAAGCTGTGTGATTTGACATAGGAGGCTTTAATTATGATTTTGTTTATATTGCTGGAACATTAGCTTTGGCATGCTTCAGCAGGCAGTGATGTTAGTGGAAATTATATATTGCTTGATTAATGTTTCTTATCTTGTTTTTCTGGTTAGGTACTTTACTTGTTTTATTCTCCAATTAATGAATGCTATTTGCTGCATGTGATTATAACATACAAAAAAACTTCTGTGAGTTGACCACACAAAGCAACAAACTGGTCCACTTCCAAAGGTGGTCAAGATGAGGAACTAGGCCTACTGTACTGATAAGTACATGTGGTGCATGTCTGGTTTATAAAAATTTGGTCAACTTAAGGAGGTGTCAATGAAGGGAGGTGGTCAACTATGGAGGTTCTTTCTGCTGCATATGTTAGAGTTAGTCTTTCTTTGTCTTAAGTCTTCAGAACTATGTAATAGAAGGGCAATTATATCTCCTAGACATAAAGCCTTAGAGAGAATCTGGGGCACATTTTCTGTATTATTTCTCCCTCTTTCTCTTTCTTCCTCATTTTTCCACCCCATCTTTTTCTCTCTTTTTTATTCTCTCTCTTTCCCTCTCTACTCTCCCAAATTTTCATGTGCTTGCCTTGAGATAATTGACTTTTTTTCTGGGAGAGCAAGATGGTGATTAACCAACTGGGCAACTATTTATATTTAATTGTTTGTCTCTTGTACAGAATGGGAAAGGTTCTTGTCATAGCTTAGTAAGGCAGTTTGCATGACCCAGGTTGTTATTAGAATTGGCATATTAATATATATAATCAACACCTCATCACTCAAATACATTTTAGGACAATATCTATCAGAGTAAATAATATTAATCTGAATTCTGGGCAAAATTATATGGTTTCATTCCAAACTCTATTATTTATAAGACTGAAACTTATGAGGCTTAAAATGACAGGTTTATTGTCAAATGCAATGTACTTTTTGTTCTAAAGAGACAAAAACCCTTGTGTGTTTCTAATCTTCATGGAAACTCTGCATGTGTTCTATAGGCAGCACTATGCCTGGCGAGACTACTACTGCCTTAAGGGTGTCCTGCCGTGCTCTCCATCTGGATGGAATAGGAGAAAGTCTGATGAAAGAAGTGGAAGGGAAAGTGTTTTTCTGTTTGTTTAAAGTAAACGGAGACTTATTTCTCTCTCTATCTCTTTCTCTAATTTTGATAGCTTCATCTTGGTTAGTCTTTTGAAATCACACCTGGGAGCTTATGTGTTTAAAAATAATGCCTAAACACTACTATACAGAATGGCTTCCTGAGTGAATAGTCACTGTGACAAGTCTGAATTTGCTGTCTGTGTTTGGAAAGATGGTGTTGCTCATCTGGGAGGTTTGTTACTGGAAGGTTCCTAGCAGTCTTTTCCACAAAATGCCATCATCCCATGGCAATTCAGAAAGAGAGGCTTCAGTTCCAATATTTGCCTTCTAGGAATATATAGGGTTTTGAACCTCCAAGAGTATAAAGTTATGCAGTATCACCTGGGGGTGGGCATCCTCAGAGAAAAATATACACCCATATTCTGAGTTACCTCTACCCAAAACAGAATCTATAAATGTAAATTACAATGAAATATGTGCAAGAAATGTTAAATTATCTATGTCAATGCAGGGGTGCATCTGTTAAAAGTCATGTATTTTAAATTTAGCTGATGTGTTAATTGGCAATGGATGGGGTGTATCAGATTTATTATTTAAATTATGTTGTATTTAGGCTACTAACAGAATCTCAGTAGTTTTCATTTCCTGTGAAAGTGCTAATGAAGGGGGAAAGGCTCAGAGGTATATTAGACGGCAAATGGAAGCCTCTCTGATAGCAATCATTTTTAACAGATAAGCCACAAGGTAGATAATTTGCATCTGGGTGATCTGAAGATTACTAGAAATCACTGGAGATGTGTGTGTTTAGCATTCTGGCTTACATGTACACTGTTGTCATGTTGATTTCTGAAAAGGAATTTCAACAGAGGTAGGATGTCGAGGTAAAAGTGTGTTAACTGGTTCCAAAAGACTTAGATATGAACCCCACCTCTGATCTTTTGGTATTTTTAAAATTTGGAACAAATCTTCAAATTCTGTGAGTATCAGTTTATCCATAATATAAAAGAATATATCTAATTTTATTATCTAATATTTTTTGTAAAATAAAGTTAGAAAATATGGTTACAAAGATGGGTGAGACACGATCTGGGGACACAAATAAATTGGCAGGTACACAGGGACCAGACAAGTAATCAACAATTTTGCCAGTGCAGGAAGAGTTAGAAGAGATCTTGAGTACCTCTATCACCTACCTTGTAATAATATCGTTTATATACACATATGTATCTTTCTTACTGAACAATGAAATCCTTGAAGTGAGGAATCATGTATAATTCATGTTAGAATCAATAAAAACTTAGACTGTAATAGGAACACAATGCATTTTTGCAGAATGAATGATTCTTAAACCACCCAGGTTAGGCACACATTGTAGCCTAAGGTAGTAAAAGCTATAGGTAGAAACAAGAATTGTATGTACACTGTTGGGTCTACACCAACCTTAAAAGTAGGCAAAGGCGGTTGTTATGGGCTTGATTAAATGAGATCATAACTTCAATATACTTAGCATAGTATCTGGCATGGACCTCACTAAACAGAATTATATATACTATGATATAGTGAGTGAGAACCAGAAAAACACCCACCCATGCAAAATACCACTGCTAGCAGCATGCTTTATTTATTGGTTGGTTGAAATCCCCACCATTAGATATTTACTCTGATAACTAAGAAAATCTAATCCTGAAAGTCTTCCTTGAAATATTGATATTCCTGGGGAAAGATAACAATTTTAAACGATGGTAAATCCCTGACACTCTAGTATCAGAGTGAACACAGATAGTATGAGAGACATGAGAAAAACTTCTTAAGAAAGGAGGGAAAAGGGAAAGGTCTGTAGCCTGGAGCTCCACTTATGAGAACTGGAGGCATTAGGGTGCACCCTGGTGACCTCTCTTCAGCCCAGAGTAGCAGGATATCATTGACTCTCTGATCTCAGCCCTTAGGAAAGTTTTCCTGAAAAGTAGAGCAGGACCCTGAATGCAGTTGTCACCTGGGTGTGGGCTAGTCCTTGCAGTTTCTGTAAATCTGCCAACAAGGTAGTGAAAGGGTAGAGAAGCTTCACGTGTTGAATTCCCTCCCTTCACCATAAGAAGTGAGAAATAAGTTCAAGAATACATCAAAGTGGGAGTGTTGATAGGAACTAAAATGTCCTCAACTGTGCATTTCATTCTCAGCTCCCCAGTTCCAAGGAGAAGACATCAGTTAGTGAATAGGAAGACTTGGTATGGTGCAGGAAGCAAAGAGTAATGGCTCTGTAAACCACTTTCATTACCCACGTCCTTCCCAACTCAAGTTTTACTCATGTAAGTATTCTTGTGGAGGAAGAGTTGTCAGACTAAGTTGCACAAGAGAAATTCCAAAACAGAAATAGCAGTGTGCCTCTTAAACGTCAAATGGAAGTCAAATTCTGGGCAGGAAGATTGCTAAGCAACTATATGGAACAAAACTCCAAAGGCTGCAGATGGAGAGAAGTGCTGCACTTTGCATATAATATTTAGCAGTTGGTGGTTTTTTTCACGATTAGGGAATAATCCATGCTATTGATGTGTGTGCAGCAGATACATGAATGGTGCAAATTACATATTATAATTTGCCATGGAGATTTTACAGTCTCAATTAAGTGTCCTTTAGTTAGCACAGTCTGCTGTCCTTCTAAGGCCTGTTGGTATTTCATGCTACGTCAGTCAATAACTTGCGTCCCCAGCCTAACTGCCATAAGGATATCCTGACTCCTAGCCAAAGGTTGGCCTTGGAAAATATAAAGTTATGTTTGTTAAATGCAAGGCTCATCATCTCTGGATGGCGTTAGCAATAATCTTCCTGCCCATTGCACAAATTCCTTCCTGTAAATGCCAGTGATCATGGTGAGGACAAGCATGGACTCTAATCCATGATTTCCCTTGAAAACTAAACTTCTGTCAGCTTCTAAAGGCTCCCTCTTTCTTTCAATGTTAGCATTTTTTTAAAGTAAATGGAATTAGAAGTAGAAATAAATCAGTTTAATCACACATGAAGCACGACTTTTCATGAGTTAGTTCACTCATTTTTACATGAAACAATGATAAAATGAACTTAGTAATTTGCAGCCTGGTTGAAAACTTCAAAAAAATATTTTATTTTTATTTTAAACACTTGTCTATGTTATTTAGAAATATTCTTTCTTATATTTCTCTGCTCTGAGTCTATAGTGGAATGATAAATGTTCTCTAACATCGTTTATTCTAAAGAGAATGATTCCTGTTCTCCAGGAGTGTAGGTAACACACAAATACTCATTTTATAGGTTTTGAAAAAGAATGTACGAAACTAATCTTTTGATAGGGTATATCAATATAAGAAAAGTATGGATTTCATATGAGTATATTTTTTTTATTGTGAGAAAATACAATAACTGCTAAGGATAACTTTCCCAATATTTACAGAGCTCACCACATATCTGATTCTTAAAAAATAAAGCCTGAGTGAGAGAAAAGATTCCCCTGTCACAGGTGACAAAAAAATCCACTAAATTTTGAGTTATTTTGAAATTCTCATTGGATTTGCTATTATTCTGACAAGTGAATCCAGATAACACCCATGCTCTTTTGCTGCAATTTTGAAACTTACCATAAGAAGAGAGCAAGCATATACTCAATAACAATGTAAACCTTTTGGAGAAAAATTTTGCATATAATGTGTTTGCTCAACCAAAACACAGATTTCGAGGCTGCTGCATAAGTGCACAAGTTGTAGACTGCACAAACATTCCTGGTTGAAAGGCTGAGTGGAAATCTAAATGTAGCCTATTTTCTGCCACCTTTTATATTGGCGTGTCATATGGACACTCTACAATGATAACTCAAGTTTAGGGTTTATTTTTAAAGACGGCTTTCTGTAACTGTGTCTGGTCCAAGTAAAGCAAAATCAGAAAGTATCAACCAGTAGAATGAATATGAAAAATTTGACTGAAGTTGCCACCATTTTGTTGACTGCATTGACATAAATTATGTCTTTGTCACAAAGAAACAACTTCTGTTCAGAAAAATTCAGCTAGAATTAAGAAGTTCCATTTTTATCCTTCATACTTTACCCCAAATAAAAGTTGAATAATCTCATTTGGAGAAAACTTGGGCCTATTTAAAAAATCAGAGTTTATGATAGATACTTATAACAATTTTTCATGACACATACAATTTTATAGCTAAAGAAGCAGTAGCTATTTTCTTTCCCCAAATATATATTATGCGAAAGTCTGTTCCCTTTTTTTTTTTTTTTTTTTTTTTGCATCTTTACTCAGTTGCCATTAAGAAAAAGGACAAGTGTGGGGCAGCACCCAAAAGGCTCAAAGGAATAGGGCGCCGGCTCCATATGCCGGAGGTGGCGGGTTCAAAAGCAGCCCCGGCCAAAAACTGCAAAAACAAACAAACAAACAAACAAAAAAACAAAAAAGGTGATGAACAATATCATGAATTATGACTGAGTTGAGCTCTTAGACTTAATATTTCATTTATATTTATCTTAAAGATAGGTACCCCTTTGAGCCTAACAAAGTGTCATGGGCCTATAGTCCCAGGTACACAGGATAATCAATTGAGCCCAGAAATTCCGGGTTACATTGCACTCAGCCACTCTAGCCTGGGCAGCATCAGGAGTCTATGTCACAAAAAAAAAAAAAAAAAAAAAAAATTACAATAATGGCACCCTTTTAAATTATAATGATCAATAAAATGTAGTGTTTTCCCTGAGAGAAATTAAGGATATATAAATATACCCAAATGTTACAGAGAGAGGAATTAGATGTCTGGGGTAGAGCCGTCTCCTTTAGTGAAGGAAAAACTTTAGGGAGGAAAAAAAATGATTCAGAAAAGCAAGTGATGTATTCAAACTATTAAGCCTGCTTTACACAGAAAAGCTGGACTCTTCTCACTTTCCCCCAAGTGTGGGATATTTTCCACTCCCCATTTTTGTGCAACACTTCACAACTGAATTTGATCTTGTGAAAGAATGTGTTTCTTTCTTTTAGTTTCAACTTTTGATACAGTTCGAAAGACTATTTTGATTCTCATATTTACTGAAGCTGATCTTGAAGCTCGAATGCTTTTTGCCTATTGTTTCCATTTTTGGATGTGTTGGCCAGGAGATTTCTACACATCCAAGAATGCTTAAATGCTTGCTAGGCCAGCCTTGGTGCTGATGGGGAGCAGGTGCAGTTTGTGTTTTGGAGCCTCCATCTCTATGTCAAAATAATTTCCCTGTGTTTGCAAGTCCGCTCACCTTCTTTTTATGTAAGCTATATTGTTTTTCTTACTCTGTTTTCTCCCAAAATGCAAAAAAGAAAAGTGAAACCAAAGGAGTTATGTCTTCTTCAGAAATTCCTGTGCTGGGAATTTAAAAGCTTTGCAATATTTCGTTATAGTAACAGAAGTTGTATTATACAGTAAGTAACAAAGGAAAACATCATTGCATTCAGAGTTTACTAGTTTTCTACCTGAACCTCCTCATTTTATAGATGAGGAAATTGAGTCCCAGAAAACGTAAGCAACTTTTTCAAGTTCACCTTGAAAGGGATGAAAATTTGAATAAGAAGACTTTTGTGATATCTCTCAAATCTTACCATGTGGGTCTCTTCTTTCTTGCTTGGAAACATATGTATCTATCATTTGGCCCTAGGTCACATATCCTTTTATTTGTAGATAAATGTGTCTAATCATAAATATAATATTTGAATCTTGCCTGTGCTTCTGTCCTTTCCATCTCAGATAGGCAATAAAAATAATTATCAATAATAATAATAATATAGTACTTATCATCATAGAGAATTTTTGTTCGAGACAAAGTCTCAAGCTGTCACCCTGGGTATAGTGCCGTGGTGTCACAGCTCACAGCAACCTCAAACTCCTGGGCTTAAGCCATTCTCTTGCCTCAGTCTCCCAAGTAGCTGGGACTACAGGCAGTTGGGGCTCAATTGCCACAACTCCCGGCCATTTTTTGGTTGGAGTTGTCATTATTGTTGTTTAGCAGGTTCAGGCCAGGCTTGATCCTGCCAGCCTTGGTGTATGTGGCTAATACCCTTATTCACTGAGCCATGGATGCTGAGCCCATCATAGAGAATATTTACTGAACACTTCGTATATGCTAGGCACTATGACAAGTGCTTCATATTACCAATTTCTGTGATTCTCAAAATAACTTCATGAGCTTTGTAAAGAATGTCATTCTTCTTTATAGATGAGAAAATGGAGGTCCAAGGATGTTTCTGAAGTTACACAGCTGGAGGTGGCAAAGCCAAGAACATAAAATCTGCAATGTGGCTTGAGAATCTGTGCTCTAACTCACCACAATATACTACCATTGATAGAGGGCTTTCTACCTAGTGTCTCAACAAAAGATCAACTGGTGTGTGCATATGTGTACATAAATAATGCTACCTATGTTATATCCCTTATGGTGCTACCATTGTGCAATGGCGTAGGCTTTCTGTATGTGAGCAACAGAATTTCAGAGAAAATAATTGAGTAATTTCTCCAATAGTATTAAATTCCTGGGCTCAGAATTTGTGGAGATACCTGAAGAACACAGTAGAAGGATAGATACTTTGGGGTTTAATGATTACTCTTAATGTATACTAATTAGATGTGCACAAGACAACTATCCTACCCTATTGCTTCATGCACTGTTTGCTTATCAAAACTATCAATCCATAAGCCAAGCAGGTAACTGTTGAGAAAAATCTAAGACAGAGAGACAAAGAGATAAATACCATATTCTTTAGGTCCCACACAGTCCTCCTCAGTTCTCCCTCTCCCCAACCATTTTGAACAGAAGGAAATGATTTCAGTGATGCTTTTGGTCAAGAACGGAAGGGGACATTTTTATCACCTTTACTCTCTCATCATCAGTGTTCTCAGAGGCCATTACTCTCCTATCTCCCATTCAAAACTCTCAGGTCCTTTTAAAAAGGCATAACCTATTTTCCTTTCAAAATGAACTCTTAAAATTATAGAGGATATGGAATTTGTGCAGCCTTCCCTCTTGCCTCTCAGAGCAAGCACAGCAAAGCTAAGCCTGGAGTTGGTTTCTTTCAGGTAGTTTTATGAACACATAGCCAAGAGGTTTGCATGCGGGAAACCTATTTGAAAGTTAGAACTGACTTTTTAAAAATTGCAGACACATGTAGTTTATTGGTTATTAACAAAGACTCTGTATGTTTTGTTTTCTAAGTATTTATGCTGTTAACTTTTGGCCTTGATAAAGTATCCAACAAACTGAGAAAATAAATACCTAATAAGACAGGAAGTTTGGCACACTGGAGGTGTTACTAAGTATCCACAAATCAGAAAGACTCTTTTCATGACATCCTGTGATTCTATTTTAGCCATCAAGTTTACACATGATTATGCACATATCTTGGTAGATCTATATCATTTCTATAAATCTGCAGAATAAACATCTTCTGTCAATGGTAAGAAGAAAGAGATGGGTTTTAGAAGAAATATTAGACACTGGTTGTCAGTTAATTTTAGCCCAGCACTTTCATTTCTTATAAAAAAAAATTCAAAATATGGCAATGCATTTAGAAATATCAAAGTTCAAACTGTTTAAACTTAATTTGCATCATATTACATGAGATCAAATTTCTAGTCATTTCTTCAATCAACATTTATAGTATGCTTCTATTTTAATAAGGATCCACGAAACTGAATGAATTTTTGGTTTTGTACTAATGCATCACTTGTATTTATTATAAATATGAGCCTAGCATACATTTAGTGTAGATTCATGTCAGTCAGACCAGTGTCACCATATTATCCTTTTCATCTAATTAGGAAATGGAACCGAGGTGGTGTTTTTATCATGACGTCCTTTGTGATTGACAAGTGTCTGCACTGAAATACATTTGTGCACAAATTCATAGTGTAAATAAGGTAATTTGCTTTTAGATAAAGTCTGGTTTTAGAAGATTCAAAACGTAAATTTGAGAACTACAAAGATGTATTTGATAATACACTCTTTTAGGATGAAAAAAGCAAGAAAATACTGAATTGTCTGAAGTTACAGTTTAGAAATATGTATTCACTTTATTTGTTGTTATGATTAGAGAAGAATGGATTGAATTAATCTTTGAAACAGAATTGTGGCAAAATATCTAAGTGTCAAACATCAATTGCATTAAAAGAACCCATGATTTGTCTTTTGTTCTTGCTCCTTTTGAAAAAGATAACAGCCTCTTCATTATGTTGCATTATCAAAGTTCTGTTTAGAGTTCAATATTTGGAAATTTGATGGATTAAGAAAATAAACTACCCTACGGGTGACATATCTGAAAATTTATGAACTTAGCTCTCTGCAATGTAGATTTTTATGCCAGTCTTTAGGTTATTTTGTTTTAAAAAAAGGTTCTTTCAAGTTCCAGCGCCTATAATGATACAGGACAGGTGGCGCGGTGGCGCCTCAGCTAGCTTGGCTGAGCTAGAGGACCTGCCGCCTCTGCCTTGGCTGTTTTTGTGCTGGGGCAGCCGGCAGAGGAACCAGCGGGCTGAAGGGTAGGCAGGGGGTCCCACTCCCACCCCCACTGGAGGCTCCCATAGCCAAAGGGGCGGAACAACTGCTGGGGAGACACCTGCGCCTCGCTGTCTCCTTCCTTTTACTCTTGTGACTGAAAACGGAACCGTTTCCTATGCCTGGGTCAATTTCATGTAAGTTTCCTAGACCTTAATTCTGTGAATGGACTGTGTCCATTCATTAATACATTCATTCACCTTGCCCCAGAGGAAGACTGTGTCCATTCATTTCCTGGCCAAGGAACCCGTGCACCTATGTATACTGCTAGATGGGGAGAGACAGGGAGAGCTTTGCTCCCCGACTTGGGTTTTCTCTCCGGGAGCTTTAGTGTTTTTGTACTCTTTTCTGTAAATAAATTCTGTTTTACCACCAATCTGTGGTCCGCAGATTTATTCTTCAAATCACCGAGACCAAGAACCTGAAATTCCGGTATCAATAACATCATAAAATTAATGTTCAGTTCGAATCTTACCTTTATTTGGTTATAGTTCCTATTATTTTATTTGCATTCCTTTTTATTGTCTTCAATCAAAAGAAAAGGGGAATAACATCAATGAGGAGAGCCTACAAGGTAAGTGAGTGCTATAGATTATGCAAATGATATGTTGAATCTTCAACTTCTAAACCGACTATTGGAAAGACAATCTGACAACAGGAACACCTCCCACGTTTCTAGAGATTGGTAAAAATAGCCACATTGCTACTCATTTCAGATTGGTGGTGTTGCAAAACGGCGACCTCTAACGTGACTGTTAAAAGTATGAATGAAAACATCAAAATGGTTTGGTCTTTGAAGCTGAATAGTAGTAAAAATTTAGAAGGAACTGCTATCTTCTCCCCCCTGGTTTGCAGTTGAGCCCCAATTGCCTAAAGTTCTTCACACCAAAGGAAGAAAAGAAGAAAAAAAAGAGACAGGGAGAGAGATATAGAAAAACAGATGTAGAGAAAGAAATATATTGAAAAAAGAAGCAAGAGAGAAAATTAAAGGGAAAACTACTCATGTTAAGATGGAGAGACTGAGCTGTAGAAACCAGTCACATAAATAGTCATGAAATGAAAAGTTTCAGATTTGTATTGAAGTATGAAAAAAAAAAAAAAAACTACTTAGAGAAAGGCCAACAGGCCAGACTAAATAATCCTCGACTTACCGTCCAATT